>CAUYRB010023017.1:0-10769 GCA_963574695.1 Propithecus perrieri
TCTTTTGGGTAGATGCCCAGTAATGGGATTGCTGGATCGAATGGTACTTCTACTTGTATCTCTTTAAGATATCTCCATATTGCTTTCCACAGAGGTTGCACTAGTTTGCAGTCCCACCAGCAGTGCATGAGTGTTCCTATCTCTCCGCATCTACGCCGACTTTTATTGTTTTGGGACTTTTTGATAAAGGCCAGTCTCACTGGAGATAAGTGATATCTCATTGTGGTTTTAATTTGCATTTCCCTGATGATTAGAGATGTTGAGCATTTTTTCACATGTTTTTGGGCCATTATTCTGTCTTCTTTTGAAAAGTTTCTGTTCATGTCCTTTGCCCACTTTTTGATAGGGTCGTTTGATTTTTTTCTTGTTGATTTTCCTGAGTTCTAAGTAGATTCTGGTTATCAGCCCTTTTTCAGATTTGTAGCATTGAACAGGCATTTCTTAAAGGAAGACATACAAATGGCCAACACGTATAGGAAAACTGCTTCTTATCACGAATCATCAGAGATATGTCAATCAAAACCACAATGTAATTTGATCTCCTCTTTCCCAATTTAGATTCCCTTTATTTCTCTCTCTTGCCTGATTGCTCTGACTAGGACTTCCAGTATTGTATTGAATAGAAGTGGTGACAGTTGGAAGACTTGTCTTGTTCCATTTCTTAGGGGGAATGCTTTCAATTTTTCCCCATTCGGTATGACGTTGGCTGTGGTTTGTCACATATAGCTATTATTATTTTGAGGCTTGTTTCCTCTATGCCTAGTTTTTTGAGCTTTTTATCATGAAGTGGTGCTGGATTTTATGAAATACTTTTTCTGCATCTATGGAGATGATCATATGGCCTTCATTTTTACTTCTGTTTATGTGGCGAATTACATTTATTGAGTTGCATGTGGTGAACCATCTTGCATGCCTGGGATGAAACCCGCTTGATCATCGTGGATTATCTTCTTGATGTGCTGTTGAATTTGGTTTGATAGTTTCTTGTTGAAGATTTTTGCATTAATGTTTATAAGGGATATTGGTTTGCAGTTTTCCTTTTTTGTTGGGTCCTTTTATGGCTTTGATGTCAAGGTGATACTGGCTTTGTAAAATGAGTTAGGGAGGGTTCCCTCCTTCTAAATGCTATGGAACAGTTTCAGTAGAATGGATACCAGTTCTTCATGGGTCTGGTAGAATTTGGCTGTGAATCTGTCTGGGCCAGTGCTTTATTTTGGTGGGAGATTTTTTATTACTGTTTCAATCTCACTACTCATTATTTTGTTCAGGATTTCTATTTTTTCCTGATTCAGGCTGGAGAGGTTGTGTTTTTCCCAAGAATTTATCCATTTCCTCTAGGTTTTCTAGTTTATACATAGGAATTTTTATAACAGTCATGAATGATATTTTGTATTTCTGTGGTATCAGTTGTAACAACTCCTTTTTCATTTCTGATTGAGCTTATTTGAGTCTTTTCTTTTCTGTTTCTGGTTAATCTGGCTAGTGGTCTATTGATTTTGTTTATCTTTTCAAAGAGCCAACATTTTGCTACATTGATCCTTTATCTTTTTTTTTTTTGGTTTCCATTTCATTTAGTTCTGCTCTCAGCTTTGTTATTTCTTTCCTTCTGCTACCTTTGGGTTTGGTTTCTTCTTTTTCTAGTTCCTGGAGGTGTTACATTAAGTGTTAATTTGTGATCTTTCTGTCTTTTTGTTGTAAGCATTTAAGGCTATGAATTTTCCCCTTAGCACTGCTTTCTCTGTATCCCATAGATATTGGAAGTTTGTGTTGCCTTTGTCATTCAATTAAAAAATTTTTTTGATTTCTCTCTTGATTTTGCCAATAACTCAAGGATTATTCATCAACAGGTGGTTTAGTTTCCATGTATTCATGTAGTTTTGAGAGTTCCTCTTGGAATTGATTTCTAGTTTTATTCCACTGTGGTCTGAGAAAATACATGGTATGATTTAGCTTTTTTTTATATTTGCTGAGATTTGTTTTGTGGCCTAACATATAGTCTTCTTAGAAAATATTCCATGTGCTGATGAGAAGAATGTATATTCTGCAATTTTGGGGTAGAATGTTCTTTAAACATCTTTTACATCCATTTGTTCTAGAGTCTCATTTAAGTCCAGTGTTCGTTAATTTTCTGCCTCTATAATCTGTCTAGTTCTGTCAGTGGAGTGTTGAAGTCTCCCATTATTAGTACGTTGTTCATTTCATTTCTTAGGTCTAGTAGTATTTGTTTTATGAATCTGGGAACTCTGGTGTTATGGGTGTGTGTGTGTGTGTGTGTGTGTATGTATATATGTGATTATATATACATATGTAATCATATATATATGATTTTTATATCTTCTTATTTAATTAATGCCTTTATCAATACATAATAACCATCTTTTGCTTTTTTTTTTTACTGTTGTTGATTTAAAGTCTGTTTTACCTGGTATAAGCTACTCCTGCTTGCTTTTGGTTTCCATATGCATGTAATATTTTTTCCACCCCTTTACCTTGTGTCTATGAGACTCTTTATGACTTAAATGTGTTTCATAAAGACAGCAGATATTTGTGGTTTTTTGTGTTTTTTTTTAATCCATTCTGTCAAACTATATCTTTTAAGTGGGATATTTAGACCATATAAATTTAATATTAATTTTGGTAAGTGAAATATTTTTCCAGTTATCATATTTGTTGTTACCTAGTTGCTTTGTCTTCTTCCTTGTGTTAGTGTTTTATAAGAGTTGTTTTTACTTTTGAGTATTTTTACACTGGTGAGTATTGACTATTCTTTCTGGAGTTTAGAGCATTTTTGAGCATTTCTTATAGGGAAGGTCTAGTGGTGACAAATTCCCTTAGTGTTTTCTTGTCTGGGAAAGATTTCATTTCTTCTTCATCTATGAAACATAGTTTTGCATGATACAAAATTCTTGGCTGATCAGTTATTCTATTTAACAATACTAAAGATGGGACCCCAATCCATTCTTGTTTGTAAAGTTTCTGCTGAGAAATCTGCTGTTAGTCTGATGGGTTTTCCTTTGTAAATTACTTGATGCCTCATCTCATAGCTTGCAGCATTTTCTCCTTCACTTTAACTTTGACCAGACTGATGAGCCTTGGTGATGTCCTATTTGCAATGAATCTTCCAGGAGTTTGATGACTTTCTTGTATCTGGATGTTTAAATCTCTAGCAAAGTTTTCCTCCATTATTCTCTCAAATAGGTTTTCCATGCTTTTTGTTTTTTCTTCTTCTCCTTTATGGATACTTATGATTCTTATTCTTTGGACATTTTACATATCCCATATTTTGGGGGGACTTTCTTCATTTCTTTTTATTCTTTTTTTTTTTTTTTTTTAGTTTTTGACTGACTGGGTTAATTCAGAAGCCTTATCTTCAAGCTCTAAAATTCTTTCTTGTCTGTTGTTAAAACTTTCCACTATATTTTGAAATTCTCTAAATGACTGTCTCATTTCCAGTTCTGTTATTTTTTAAAATATCTATCTCTTTATTGAATATTTCATTCATGTCCTAAATTATATTTTTGGTTTCTTTGTGTTAATTTTCAACTTTCTCACTGATCCCATCGACCTTACTTGAGATCCATATTTTGAAATCCATATCTGACATTTCAAAAATTTCCTTTTGGTTGTAATCCATTGCTGGAGAACTGGTGTGATCTTTTTGGGATATCAAAACAGCCTGCTTTTTCATATTGCCAGAGTTCTTATTCTGGTTTCTCATCTTCCCTCAGCTCAAAACAGATAGCTCTGTGGTTCACGTGTTCTCTCTGCTAGGAACTCTGCTGCTCAGTAGAGATGATGAGGTACACTGCCTTTTGGCTTGGGAAGGTGGGTACCCACTGTGGTATTGCTGACAATTTGGGTCGGTTGGACCTCAGACCTCTTGGAGAGTGTTCAGGTACCAGAAGTTGTGTACTAGATTAAGTATTCCCCAGTTCCCAGGACCCTGGATGGCATGCTTGAATCCTGGAGGGACCAGACCAAAACTGAGCTGGCAAACTTGCCCTCCCTGGGTTCAGGCACTGGCTGTGATAGTGAAGGATGTGGTGATCTTCTGCTCCAGAAGAATGCTCAGGCAGGAGTGGGGTGGATGTAATGTAAGCCTGTGACAGGAGGGGTAGACCCCTCTTGAGATTAGCAAGGCAGGCAGTTGTGGGACACACAGACGCTCGTATTACCTTTCTCAGCAGTGACAGCAGTGTCTGTCCTTTGGGGGCACAAAAGTGCCCAGATTCCCAGCTCCCACCTCAGCCCAGCTGCAGCAGAGGTGGTTGAGGCAGCTCAACCCACTGTGTACAGGGCTACCAGACTGGCTGTGGGCTTTGGCTGAAATGCACCAGCAGGGGAGGTGTGGTTATGCCAGGGACTTGCCTCTAGGGAGGATAGGCTCCTCCCAGAAGAGATGGGCAGCTCAAGGAGAGTACTGCTAGCTTTTCCCTCCCTCAGGGGAGACAGTAGCTTTTATACTTTAGGCACACAAAAGTGCTGTGTGCTTTTTGGAGGGAAAGGTGTGAGCCCCAAGCTCCATGGAATCCTGGGTATACTAGACACTCTGTCAGAGGTGGGGCAGCTACTTCCAAGTACCCTGGATTAATTGTCCCCTACTTGCACTACTTTTGTTAAATTTCTATGTTTTTGTTCTCTTTGGCGCTATTGTAAATGGATTGTGTAATTGTATTTTGTAATTTTATTTCAGATTTTCATTGCTAGTATATAGGAATACAATTGATTTTGTATATTGATCCTGTATTTTATAATCTTGCTGAATTTGTTTATTAGTTCTAATAGTTATTTTTAGTGTTTTATGAGTAAGATCATGTCATCTGAACATAGAGATAGTGCTCTTTTAAGCAGTTCCAACCATTCATTTCTTCTGTGTTTTGTTCTGTTACTCCTTTCCTTTCCCCCTTTGTATATTTGATTATTTTTTGGATTTTGTCTTAATTTTCTGTTGAATTTGTAGTTATTTTTATAAGGGTGCCTTAGTAAGGGTGCCTTAGGGATTTCAATATACATTAAAACTTTCACTGTGTAGATATAGCTGTAATGCATTATTTCACATAAAAAATAGAAATCTTGAAAGTTTATAAATTCATATCTCTCTGTCCTTTATGTTATCGTTGTATACGTGGTGCATCAATGTACATTATAAATTTTATAAAACAATGCTATAATACAATTATACAAAGTTATATAGTGTCTTAGTTGAAGGTGCTACAATGGAATACTATAGACTGGGTTGCTTAAACAACATATTTATTTCTCACAGTTTTAGAGTCTGGGAATGCCAAGATCAAGATGCCAGCAGATCCAGTATCTGGTGAAGGCACATCTTTCTGTAGATGGCTCTCTTCTCATTGTATCCTTACATTGGGTGGGGGGTAGGGGAGAGAGACGGGGAGAGAGAGAGAGAGAGAGAGAGAGAGAGAGAGAGAGAGGTAGAGAGAGAGAGATCATCTTTCTTCTTATATGGGGACTATTGCCATTCATGAGGACTCTACCCTCATGAACTAATGACCTCCCCAAGCTCTACTTCCTAAAACCATCACATTGGGGATAAGGATTTCATCATGTGAATTTTGGAGGACACAACCATTCAATCTATAACATATTGATTAAAGAATATTAAGAAGAAATGGGCAAAAATAGTTTTGTTTTTTTTTTTGCATTTACCTGATGTCCATTTCTGATGCTCTATGTTTTTTTTTTTTTTTGCTGACGAGCCATGTTTTCATCAGATATGTTTTCCTTTCAGCCAGAAGAACTTTCTTTACCATTTATTGTAGTGCAGTTATGAATTTCTGCCTGGAGCTGGGCTCTAAGTTGCTCCACAGGTGAATAAATGAGCACAGTCAAGATCAGCAAAGTCCAGCTTGGATCAGTTGACGCCTGAGCCAACCCACAGATGCGTAAGCTGAAGATGATTGGTTTTATTACATCATTGGTTTTTAAGGTGGTTTGTTACTCAGCAAAAGCTAACTGGTAAAGTAGTGGAAGAAAGATAATGAAGACCAAAATTGGGCAAAGTTAGAAGATACTTAAAGAGGAGGAAATTGAGACAGGAGAAATTTCATTTAAAAAAAGTTATTCCATTGAACTGGGTTGGAAATGTCACATTGCTTGTTCTCATAATGCTGCATGGCATCATGGGATCTTCAGTTTCCCGAGTCTACAAGCCGGCTTTCCAGGGAGGCTGTGGCTATTGAGAGAAGAGGTAACAACCAGGAACATAGAGGGAGGATTTGGGTGTCGGTGGGGTGGAGGGAGAGATAAATGGGCTCAGTTTTGAGCAGGATGGTGATTTTGAGATCTCTGAAGGGCATTCAAATGGAGTTTTCCAGCAGCTCAGCTCAGGTCTTTGCTGCAGATCTAGATTTGGGCATCCTCAATAAGCAGGTAGTAGCTGAGGAAGCTGGGATTCGACCTGCACTGTAAAGCCAGTGCAAAAACAGCTGGAGACAGCTGTGGTGGCTGACACCTGGTTATTCTATGGAAAACACTTCATTCATAGGGGTGATTGTATGTCATGATCAATTAAAAACTGAAGCATGATTACTGTGAATATTTAATTTTTAACCCAACAGAGAGATGATAAATACCTCTTGGTCAGCAAGCAGAGGATGCCCTGTAGCACTAAAGCATCACCCTATGCCAGGTGTCCCAGGAGTCAGGAGATAACCCCAAACTGGAGCAGATGAGGGAGTGTGCCTTTCACCGGAACAGCTGGCATGGCGGGCAGGAGTGCTGGGGAAATACCAACTGGACTTCCTGAGAGGTGACGAGTTGGAGCTAAGGGAGAAGGAAGAAGAAAGCTCCAAAGCAAGGGGAGAGTGAAACGTGGGAAGGACTGAAGTGGAGCCCCAAGTAGGGGCCAGAGGAGAAAACAGGGATAAAGTAATCAAGGAAAGTGGGACAAGAAGATGGAAAAGTGAGGTAAACATCAGGTGGGAAGAGGAGGTCAACCCCCAAGGAGAAAGCCAGGTAGAGGGAAGAAGGAAGAGAGAAAAAGAAGGGGTAGAAAACAGAGGAGGAGGCAGCCAAGGAAACCTGGATGCTGAATCAAGAAAGGGGAGAGGTAGGAAAACGAAAGAGTGGAGGATGAGATAAAGGCGGGAAATGCAAGAGAGGAAGAACCGCGTCTGGATGTGCCATGGCTAGACCCCGGTTCAGAGAGCAGCGGCATCAACAATGCCACCACCTCAGGGAACCCGGCTCAGTGGCTCCAGGAGCTGGGAAAGAGCATCCCGCGGGATGAGCCCTAGAGTTTAGCCTGAGTCTGGGCCACTCCGAGTCTGGGGCGGACAGACAGGACCGCGGTCCTGGCCCCATCCGTGCGTCAGCACCGGAGCTCAGCTGACGGGCCTCTTTTTTTCTTTTTTTTGAAATAGCCCTATGGCACCTTTTTTTTTTTTTATTTCAGCATATTATGGGGGTACACATGTTTAGGTTACGTATGTTGCCCTTGCCCCCCTCTCCCCCTCAAGTCCGAGTTTCAAATATGTCCATCCTTCGGGTGGTGTGCATTGCACTCTTTGTGTATGCATATACCCGTCCCCTCCTCCCTCCTCCCCCCTCCCCCTCCCCCCTGCCCAACATCCAATTGATGTTATTCTTATATGTGCATTTATGTGTTGATCAGTTAATACCAGTTTGATGGTGAGTACATGTGATGCTTGTCTTTCCATTCTTGGGATACCTACTTAGTAGAATGTGTTCCAGCTCTATCCAGGAGTATACAACAGGTGCTATATTACCATTGTTTCTTAAAGCTGAATAGTACTCCATGGTATACATACACCACATTTTATTAATCCACTCATGTATTGATGGACACTTGGGTTGTTTCCACATCTTTGCAATTGTGAATTGTGCTGCTATAAATATTCGGGTGCAGGTGTCTTTTTTATAGAGTATCCTTTGATCTTTTGGGTAGATGCTCAGAAATGGGATTGCTGGATCAAATGGTAATTCTACTTGTATCTCTTTAAGGTATCTCCATATTGTTTTCCATAGAGGTTTCACTAGCTTGCAGTATCTGTTTTTTTTTTTTCATTTGATTTTAATGAGGTCCATACTGCAATTTGGTTTTAGAGAATTGTATTTTTGGTATTTTGCATATTCAAATTAAGAGAGAAAAATAGCTACAGCATGGGCACCTTTAACTACTACACTTATAGTTATGCCTGTTCTAAACTTAGCTCTCTTTAAATAAGTGGGTTGTGTAAACTGTACAGATTCAGAGTTCCACTAACATGGAGTCATCAAAATCTTTTACCTGAGCCATTATTTTCCTTTTTAAAGTTTTAACTCTTCTCCATAGGGTTAGGACTCTAATGAATTATATCATGATGGACTTTGTTAATAAGTTAGGTAAATATTATAACCATCTTTAAAGTGAAAAACATGCACATTTCTCATTTCCCCTCACTACCACAAGAAATGGTTCTCTCTAGGTACCATGAAAAAAAACGAAATTTTGGAAATAGTTCTGAAGTAATAAAGTAAATTGGAGGTAATATTGTTGTCATTCTGTACCCTGAGATAAAAATGTTCATCAATTACTGAGAAAATAATTGGCCAATATGAAAGGGCATTTCAGCATAATAAATAAAATTATTTTTAGTCTCAGCCAGAACTTTCATATTAACTAGTTTCCCTAAATCTCAAGAATTTCCAAACAGTCATACCTTTGGATTGCAAAAGCAAGAAGTCATAAATCTTTATTGGTACTTTGGAAGAGACTGAAGCTATTACGCTGAGATGCCAACTGGAAACCCACTTGAAAATTAAAGTAGTTTCAGCCAAACAAGAAAATAACTGGAGTCTAAACCTGTCAAAAATTTAAAATAGATGTAAATCTTACTACAATCAAACACTTTTTCAACACCTAAAGGCTCCCAATTCATCCATCTAATTTTTATTTGTAATGACAAATATGCAATGGTAAAACTAATCATAATTAGAAAGAATAAAATAGATATTAAAATATTTGTGTGAGAAATAATAAATAAGAAAAAGAGTGTGGCTGTATTTGAAAGCCATAGAGTCATAGGACCTGTTTTAGCACATACCCAACTAGTTAGGCACAGAATTGATGTCCCCACTTTTTGTCTTACTCAAAAAGCAAGAAAACCCCAAAGCTACTTAAACGCCCTCAACATAAATTCCTGTCCCAAAATCATAGTATCACAATGCATTTTCTTGTACATTTTGAAGGATGTTTGAATCTCATGGGAGTTTAACAAGAATGGTGGTTTGCTGTGGTCTGAGTGAAGTCCCTTATCATAGCTTTTAGAACAGCTGGTTCTTTCTCTAATTCATCCCTAGAGACTTAGGCTAGCCAATTAGTAAACTACTATTTCTACATCTATCCCAACAGAAGTTATGCAGCTAAGCCAGAAGGCACAGCTGCTCTATAGAGACCTGAAGAGAATCCAGATATTTGGAGCAATACTTGCTGATTTCTAGGCTTTCTACCACCCTTACTTCACCAGAGAACGGTACAAATTTTTAGCCTAAATATATTAGAGTGTTATTCCTCATGTGATTACAAATCTTGCACAGCTCCTTATGCCCTGGGATTGATGTCTAAGCAGAAACTTAACATAGCTGCTTGTAAATTTTTTAAGAATTTTCTGAATTTGACACAGTGGCCCTGACATCCCCTCTAACTAAGCTTCTGAATAGGCAACAAGAAGAACTGTGGTATCTTTATTGTTTCCTTACTATAAAAATGCTAGTTTCTTAGCCCTCTAGTCTGTTATCTGTAGAAGATTTTCTGTTATTGGAACAGGGAGGAAAAGGGGCAGCTAGGGCTGAGATAGCAAATTTACCTGGTTTATACACTCATTCTTTCATGTAGCCAGTCAATAATTAATTATTGAGCATCTATTATGTGACAGACATTGTTCTACATGCTAAAGATACAGACAGAAGACATCCTGGACCCTACACGTTACATTAAAGTGGAAGGAGAAACAAGTGAGCAAACAAATAAGCAAATAAAATAGATACTGACTAAGGGTTGAAAGGGGTTACTTTAGATAGGCTGTATAAGGAAGACCTCTCTGAGGAGATTTCATCTGAACTGAGACATGAATGACAAGAACGTGCCAGCCCCTGAGGTCAGACGGGAACGGGCGCGTTCAGGGCGGTGTGTGCATATGGTAATCTAATCTTTGACAAAGCTGACAAAAATATACACTGGGGAAAATAATCTCTTTTCAATACATGGTGCTGGGAAAACTGGATAGCTACATGCAGAAGACTGAAAGTAGACCCCCACCTCTCACCTCTCACAAAAATCAATTCGAGATGAATAACAGACTTAAACCTAAGGCATGAAACCTTAAGAATTCTAAAAGAAGATGTTGGGAAGAGCCTTTCAGACATTAGCCTAGGCAAGGAATTCTTGAAGAAGAATCCCAAAGCAATCACTGCAGCAACAAAAATAAATAAATGGGATCTAATCAAATTAAAAGGCTTCTGCACTGCCAAGGAAACTATCATTAGAGCGAATAGACAGCCCACAGAATGGGAGAAAATATTTGCTCTCTGCACATCTGATAAAGGACTATTAACCAGAATCCATCTAGAACTCAAAAAAATCAGCAAGAAAAAAGCAAACAATCCCATCAACAAATGGGCAAAGGAAATGAACAGAAACTTTTCAAAAGAAGACAGAATAATGGCCAGCAAACATATAAAAAAATGCTCAACATCTCTAATCATTAGAGAAATGCAAATCAAAACCACAATGAGATATCACCTAA
>CAUYRB010023018.1:0-13158 GCA_963574695.1 Propithecus perrieri
AGTCCCAGCTACTTATGAGGCTGAGGCAGGAGCATCACTTGAACCCAGGAGTTTGAGGGTGCTGTGAGCTATGCTGACACCACTGCACTGTCTCAAAAAAATAAAAAAAGGAAAAAAAAAAACAGAAAAAGGTAAAAGAAAGAAATTAGAGGAACTTCACCTAGAAAGGTGTTTGGAGGTTAAAGAAAACTATACTGAGCATATTATGTGAAAGTAAAACTAACATACCGTCTGTTTCCTGACTTTGTGGACACCCTGTATCTTAATCCATTACAAATGACTTCCTTGTATTTCCTGCCTACCTCCCCCTGCACCCCAAACACCAAATTTATTCTTTCTGTACATAAGGCATCATAATTTTACTGCCATATGGTACCACTTTTAGAAACTGAATAAAGTATTTAAAGAAAGAATTGTTGGCACCATTAGAGTCTCATTAATTTTATTACTGATTGCTGTGTAACTCTAGGTGAGTCCCTGATCATACAGAATGCATCTCTCAAGATTACAAATGTTGATGGGAGTGCCACGGCAAGGGGAAGTAGAGTACTCAATTTCTGTGAGAAAATATCAGAAAAGATGAGGTAGAAAGGATTATCTCTTTCCACTCCAAGATATTAAAGACGTGTATTCTGGCTATTTTATCACCCAATGACAGACAGTTATGTGTGCAGAGAGTGTGCATGAGAGAGCATGCCGGACCAGCCACCACCAGCCACACTTGTCTATCAGATGAACACGATGCTACTTAGTGTTGGTTGCATTCATCTGGAAAGGACCAGCTTTTGGTCTGCATTCCAGTTCTCATTTTTCTCATGTATCAGTATCACTCTACTGTCTATCCCTCGACAAAGAACAAAAAGTTTAGCAGGTGGACCTTTACTAGTATAACACATGTTAGTTACAACCAACTTCATCTGTTATATCAAAAAAGAAAACCCCATTCCACTTCCACATGAAAAGCCCTAGTAAATTTTACGTTTGTTTTGAATGGATTGTATTACATGTATCCACACAGTAAACTACTACATAATGCACTGTGATGGAGTGAT
Source organism: Propithecus perrieri (assembly GCA_963574695.1). Classification (NCBI taxonomy): domain Eukaryota; kingdom Metazoa; phylum Chordata; class Mammalia; order Primates; family Indriidae; genus Propithecus; species Propithecus perrieri. The sequence continues at coordinate 1,053 of CAUYRB010023018.1, forward strand.
CTATTCATGAATACCTCATGAATACCTCAGTTACTGAAGGGAAAAACAGCCCTTCTTGTGGCATTCAAAAGGTTGGCTATACAGAGTTTCAGCTAAACAACGGAGAAAAAATATATCATTCTGATGATCAAAGAGGTAATATACTGTACTTTAGTTTTCTACAGCCAAGTGGCTACATGCCACAGACTAGAACCAAAAAAAAAGAAAAAAACAACAACAAAAAACTACAGACAACTGCTCACCACTGAGGCATTTATGTACCTTTCTTCATACTTTAAGATGAAGTCATGACACGCATCATAATGTTAGTTACTTTGAGCTTTGTCCAGGACAGATGTACTTTGCTTTAAGTAAATTCGATATAGTCATAAACAAAAAAAAAGGAGACGATTTTTCACTTTAAAAAAGAATTTGCAATGGTATTCTTTAAAAACAAATCCTAGAATGATTCATTCTACAAATATATTTATTACATACTATAAGGAACAGTAAGTGTTTACGAACACTTACTGTTTATGAGTTTATGCTTACTGTAACAATTCTAAACCAGGGGTTAGTAATCACTGGCACAAAAACCAAAGACAGCAGAAGTCATCACTGAAGAAGACTTAACGGCCAGTGCACAAGAGTATAATCTCCCTTGGCTCTAGTCAACATTTTCCAATAAACAAATGTTTCTTGAGTACCTACCATATGCCAAACAATCCTAGCTGGATCAGCATTTCCTGCACCTCCACCTCCTGATGACACACGAGAGGACTCTCAGTCTGTACATGAACACTGACCCTGGTGCAATATACTTAATACCCACAGTTTTGTCAAGATTTTCCAGTTGTACGAACTCTGAACGAATATTCCATTAGTATTTCTAAAAACTAGATTTAAGTCTAGTGAGAAAACCAATCTAGAGATGTTAATTGTTAGGAAAACTTTCTGGGGCTCTGCAATACTACTACAAGAGAGTATTTACTACTGACTGTCTAAATTCTGAGAAGAATTTAAAGCTATACAAAATCTAGTATGAAAATAAACAGAACAAAATAGTTCCAAGGCTATTCAAAGTCATAAAGAATATGCAAAGCCATTTTCTCATTTTAAATATCACACAAACAAGCTTAACATTTTGCTTACTGTCTATCAGATATAACTTGGCATTTGCATTGCTAATAGTCCTTTTTCAAAGTGTGCTCACACTTCCAGTTCCTTTTGAATGGCAATAACTGATCTCCTACCTACCCTAGGACTTGGATATGCTAATAATGTCAAGCTGCAGATAAGCATACTTTCATGTTCAGTGTATCAGCAGAGTAGGAATTGTTTTGGACGGAGGTGTTTCTTTTCTCGGGAAGGCATTGTATAGGAAAGTCCATACTGCTTTGTTCTAGTTTTCACTTGATAATCTATAAAAGTTGAGTCCAAATATAATTTATCCCTCATGAAAGACATATCTCACAAGACAAAAACCAATGGAAATGAAAAATCCCTAAAAGAGCTGTTTTCTGATATACACTAGAAAAAAGGGACTTCACTTTTTTGTGGTATTAAATTCTTTGTCTTCATACAGTTATCAACTCAAAACTAGTCATCGAAGGACCCTTTGGAAAAATGAAACTGTAAAAGGCGATGGATTACTCAACCACAAGTAAATCCCTACAATTTTAAGATGACAGTATACTTCTGTGCAGTTGTTTAGATGATAAAGATTTAAGGAAAAGAGAGGCAATAAAACACACTTCACAAATCCAAAAGATGGCTCCCAGGATAAAAAAAGAATTCCCTTCATAACGTTTAGCCTTGAAATTGCAGTAAGAAATAAAAACATTTCTGAATTAATAAACTGAAGATACAGACTTGATGTTAACTTCCAAACTATTCCTTATTTACGTTTTTAATGTTATTTAATCTTTATTATGGCTTAAACCTGGAAAAGTATGAATGGGTATCCTTGTCTCCCTGTCTGTCTTCAAGGCAACTTAAAGTTATCATTTTCTTGTGAATCCTTCCAAAGATACCACATGCATAATATAAGCAACATATAACTATTGTATATTTATTTTCTCCTCTCTACTCAAATGGCAGCATAACACACACTATTCTACACCTTTTTTTCATTTGATAAATATCTATGCATCATTCCGTATCAGTAGTTTCCTCACTCTTTTTTATAACTGCATAGTATTCCATTTTAGATGGACAATATTTTATTCAACCAGTTTTCTACAATGAACATTTAGGTTGTTTCCAATGTTTTGCTACTATAAACGGTGTTTCTATAAACTCTGAGCATACTTCAATTTAGCACAAGATAAATTTCTGGATGTGGAATTGTTAGGTCAAATAGGTCTGTGCATTTATAATTCTGACGGATCCTGTCAAATTATCCTCCATAAAGACTGTCCCAATTTACGTTTCCACCAGCGCTGTATGAGTACCTGTCTCCTACTCAGGCTAACAACTTCTCAAATTTTTATTTTATTTTTATCAATGTGATGATGAGTTTTTTTTTTTACAAAATGGCATCTGCCACAGTTTTTTCACTTCTCTTACAAATCAAGTAACCACCTTACCCTCTTATGATGTAGAGTCATTTAAATATCATTTTTGTAAAATCTCCATATATATCCTTTGTTCCATTTTTGTAGTGAATTGTTGGTCTTTTATGTATTGATTTGTAGAAATTTTTCATACATTAAGGAAATTTGCCCATTATCTTTGGTAAGTTGTAAATGTTGGTTCAACTTGCGTTTTGACTTTCCTTGTGGTAGTTTTTGATATGCGAAAACTTTTATTTTTTATGTACTCTAATTTATGAATCTTTTTATTTTATTGCTTCAGGATTTTATGTCAAAAAAACCCCTTCATTCTAAATCATAAAAAATTTCTCCCTTATTTAGTTCTACTTCTTTTGTGACTTTGCTTTTTAAATTTAAAGTCTGATCCACTTAAAATTCATTCTGGTAGAGGAATAAATTATAGACCCGACTTTATTTTTCTCCAGATGGCTGCCCAGTTATCCCAACACTACTTAATGAATAAATTTCATCACTAATTTCAGATGCCACTTTTATCATATCTTAGGTGTTTTGGGGTATCTTTCCAATATTCATATTTCATTGATATAGAACTACACATGTGCCTTCATCACAGTTTTAATTATTATAGCTTAATTATCTTTTAATATCTTATAGAGCTGGTCCCACCTCTCATTACTCTTCTTTTTATAATGTTCCTATTATTACATGCTCATTTCTATATTAATTTTAGCATTAGTTTGTCAAGCCAAAACAAATCCTGTTGGCATTTTCATTGTAGCTACTTCCAATTTACACACAAATTTAGGGAGCTTACTTGCCTTTAAGAAACAGCCCTAGTACCTGACAATTTTACTTTACCAAGTATGAATGGTGTGATTTGTGGCTTAACAAGAATATTCATGTTTCATATTAGTACGTCTCCAATCACAAGACGATGGTTTTCCTCACAGGTAACAGTGGTGTTTGGCATTAATCCCACTCCTGCAGGCAGAAGGGCTGCATTAAAAAAATGTATGAATGTCAAAAGTAATGTTAAAATAGGGTATTCCCTGAGTTTATCCATATATTAAATATAAACAAGAAACAATTCTATGGTTACCATGTGCTTTCTTAAAATGGAAGCTTAAGACACAGGCATAAAGAATTGAAAAAGATCTCAACAGAGGATCCAGACAGGTTCTAAGCAACCTTTTCTTCTGAATATACCTCGCCTATCATAATGGTTTATTTTATGGACTGCTTCCTAATTTTCCATTCAAAGAGCACTCCAAATTGGAAAATCATGTCCATTCTACTCCAACATTCCTACAGAATTACTACCACATGTATAGTATCTTTTATCATCATATAGATGGAAGCAAAAGGAATGATAATGGGAGCCAACAGTAAAGAGAAATATTTTATGTTAAATTTTACAGTTTACAAACACTTTAACAAAAACTATCTCATTTGATACATATGCATAAACTGAGCTACCCAATAATGAATACATAAAAGTGATAATTTTTATAAGTGATATTTTAAAACTTTAATTTGTACTACATCCTCTAATTTTAATGCTAAAAATATTAGATATCAAAACAGAAACATGTTCTCTGTTAAAGGGTGGGGGGAGCAAGATATGAGATCAAAAAATTGGGCAGGGCCAAATCATGAGGGCCTTGTAGGCAATAGTAAGAATATTAGACTTTGGCCTTACAAATGGTGAAAAATCAGTAAGAGATTTTAAGCAAGGAAAGAACATGATCGTAACAGATTTTTAAAGATAATGTGGATACAGCGTGAAGATGGGTTACTTACAGGGTGGTGAGGGTAAATATAGAGAGAGTTATTGGAATCAACCAGACATGATGGCTAGACATAGGGTAGCAGCAGCAGTGACGCAAAGAGGATTCATTTAAGAGATACAGAGGAAGTAGAGATGATAAAACACTGATAACTTTCTGGCTTGAAAAACTCAGTGGATGGTGGTGCCATTTGCAGAACAACAGGAAAAGGCAGGTTTGGGAGGAAAATAGTTACGTCCAGTGTGACAAACAAGTAAAGATGTCCTGTAAACCAGCAGTCACCAGCCTTTCTGGCATCAGAGACTGGTTTCATGGAAGACAAAAGAAGATAATTTTTCCACAGACCGGGGAAGGGTTCCGGGGAGACGGTTTCAGGATAATTCAAGCACATTATATTTATTGTGAACTTCATTTCTGATATTATTACGTTATAATATATAATGGAATAATTATACATCTCATCATAATGCAGAATCAGTGGGAGCCCTGAGCTTGTTTTCCTGCAACTAGACAGTCCCATCTGGGGGTGATGAGAGACAGTGACTTTAAGTACAGATGAAGCTCTGCTCACTGGCTGCTCACCTCCTGCTGTGCAGCCCAGTTCCTACCTAACAGGCCAGGGACCAGTATCATCCATGGCCCAGGGGTTGAGAACCGCAGCTGTAAATAGCTGGACTACAGGAGTCTGGAGTTCAGGAGAAGTAAACACTTGAATCTGGTGCGTGGTGTTTTGAGAGTAGACGAGAGTTAAGAAAAGGGCCCAAGAAAGTGGGTAGAAGGGAGTGGCCTCGCTAAGATGACTAGAGTTCCCAGAGAGGTAAGATGAAAACCAGGAAAGCTTGGATTTACTAAAGACAAGTAAATACTTACAGGAAAGCGTGGCCAGCTACGCCAAGTGCTACTTAGCTGTCAAATAAAATGAAGACTAGGAAGAGTCCACTGCATTTAGCAGCACTGGCATCTTTAGCAAGCTCAGTGGAGTGACGGGGCAGAGACCAAAGTGCAGGGTGTTGAAGAGTGAAGCAAAAGGTGAAGAAATTTGGACATGAAAAAGAAAAAGACAATAGGGCACTGCGGGAAAGGAAGGCATGGAAAGGCTCAGTGTCAAAGGAGGCTTTTTTTTAAGACAGAAGAGATTTCTCCATGTTTAAATGCATTTATCTACGACAACAGCAACGGTAAAGAATAATTCCTTTCTTTCAATAATGTCCTAAAGTTAATATAGGAAACAAATTGGAGTGCTGCTCATTTCTGTATTATGACAGTGAAAAATCTCAGCCATTCATAAATGAAATTTATTAACCCCAAAAGACAATTAATAAATCAACAAAAAAACACCCCTTCTGCAGAAATAGAAGAGTTCATAAGGGAGATCTGCTTACTTTTAAATCATAAGGGAACTTTTAGAACATTCACATCAAAGTGGAAAATGGAATTTACAGTTCATATGCCTAAGGTTCAATGAGTAATCGGTAAATTCTAAAATATGCTTTCTCAAAATAATCAAGTGAGACAGAATAATCTGTGAATCTAACAGGTCGACTTTCTCTGATTCTTCCACAGATTAAAGATTTTACAGATGCTTTGAAAGGAAAGAAAACTGATGACTACATGAACGGTTTGGTTATTTATACCCCTGGAGGCTCATACACAGCACACCTAATGGTTTTGCCTTGAGGCAAAAGATTTAACAGATTGCCCTCCTAATTGCTCCCTGGACACTCCGTACACAAGGCCTGATCCTGGGGTACAGATTCCTATATAAAACTCACCTTTTAAAAAAAATCAAAGATAAATATCCCACTGACTACTTCTGAACAAATAAAACTATTTACAATGCCCAAAACCTAACCAATCACCATGCCAAGCACTAGCTAAAATACCTAATAAATTCTGACCTGCTTCTCTTTAAAATAAAACCAATTTAGGTAAAGACATTAACAAATTATTTAAACAACATCATTACCTAATAACTTCTGAACATTTAGTTGTACTACAAATCCAAGTGCCAATTTTAGAATTTCAAAAGTGAGAAATACCATTCCCGAGAAATGTCTATCTTCATAATAAGTACAGACAGTTGGGAAAGTCAACAATTTTAAGAGTTTAAAATATAAAATAAAATCTAGGTAGAGTAAGGAGATAAAAGAATTTTCTAAACTTGAAGAAATACAGAACTAAGGATTAAACATCTGGGTATGTAGGGAAATTTTTCTAAATTTAGAAAGAAATCACAGTGGAGAACAATTTTGAATTCATGAAAATAAAAAATCTTCTACTCCTCTGTCCTCAGGAATGCCCACATTCCCCACTCCTGGGAGCTGAGCCAAGATGCAGACCTGGCAGTCTGTCTGCAGGGCTCACGCTGTCCACCACTGTGGCCCTCTACTACCTTTACCAATACAGGAAGAGAAGGATAGGAATAAAGCTCATGAAACAGGAAATGCAAAAAATAAGCAAACATGGGAAAATATTTAACCATGAATAACTTTAAATTTTCACATTAAAACAATAAGTAGCTTGTTTTTCACTGTTAAATTGGCAAAAATATAAAACTATCGTAGTAACTAGTGCTGGCAACTGATGTGTGAAACTGGTAGGCAATTTGGCAATATATATAAAGAGCCATAAAAAAATCCAACATGCCCCTTGGCCCACTAGTTCCTCTTTTAAGGATAAAAAAAAGTCAAATATGGACAGAGTAAAGGGCAGTGCTTACAGCACATGTACAAAGATGCTCATGTGAGCCTTATGCATAAAATGAAAACTTGGAAACAACCTAAATGCCAAAATAAGACAATGGTCAAATAAAATACGATAAATCGACTGGTACAATCATTCAAAATAATTATAGAATGAATATAACATGAAAATGTTTCACATACAGTGTCAAATCAAAAAGAGGTAGAGAGAAAAATGTACAGATGATGAAAACCCTTTTTTAATGCACAAGAAAATATGATAAATAAAAACACTAAAATAGTGACTATGGTTGTTTAACGCAATGGTACAGAATGATTTTTTCCCACTATCTTGCAAATGTTTCATAATGTGGTTTCATTACTTCCATTATTTTAACGCAGCTTTTAAAAATGGGGGGGTGGATTTCATGGAGTATTTGCAAATTTAAAATATAAGAACATAAATTTCAGTGTTCTTTGAAACTTATTTCCAAAAATGAAGCATAATAGTACAATAAAGATGTCTCAGACAATCCATTCTATATGGTCCAAGTTCCGTTGTACAGAGGATGCAAAAGAAAAGATGGTTGTGAGCTCATTTAGGGCCTTAGAAGTTATCCCAGAAGTTATTTAGTACTAAATGCAACTGGAAAGCCATTTGAGGTTTAAGTTGGAATGTTCCATACTCTGATTTATGCTATAGCTTTTATTTTCTAGCTTGCTTTCTGATAAAATCTGGCATCCTAAATGCTCAGCAAAATCTTTGTTAGAAAAATAAGAATCATTTATATCATCTGACTCTTGATCAATCTGAAAAACTAACATCATTAGATAAAAAATCATTTTTAATAATATTCTAAATCTTAACATCTCCTCTACTAGACTGATAGCTCCTGAGGCGAGGCAGGGATACATCTTACTTAGCCTGATGGTTAGGTCTAGCACAAGCATACAAGCTTGAGGAGGTACACAAGGGGAAAAACAAATGTCCCCCAAGTCATGATAATCACAAACCACCACTCAAGTAAGCAGACATACATAGGGCTGTCCAAGTCTAAAGAAACCTCTGTAAGATATTTAAATATTTGAGAGAACAGGTAGGCTACACGAAACCAAAAAAGTCCAGCCAAGCTCCCAGGTCACTGGTGAATACTCAATTCTAGCCAACCATAAAGTATATATTTATTACAATGGATTTTGAGAATTTGGTCTTTTGTTGATTATATAAAATGGTGATTAACACAGAATACTTATTTATTGGGACACGTCAAAAGAATGTACTCAAGTTTGATCCAATGGCCAAATCACATAGTTGATTCCGCAACAGTAACTTGGCTTTCACTTACCTATACTCAAAGACCATTTTGATTAAATTAAACATTACATGAAAAAAATTCTCCAATAGGGAATGAGGCATTTAGTTCACCAGGGCTGCTGCACTTGCTATTAAAGCCACTGGGTCTTCAGGTCTTAGAACAATACAAGAGGAAGAAGCTTACAGCCTACATGCAGTACCCAAGGGAGTGATATACATCACAAAAAGCACCAATGAACATTTGTATAAAACACTTCACACGGCTTAAAAAGGGCATCATATATAAAATACTATTTGAAAACTAAAATGTATCTAGACCTTTCTTTATAGCTTTTTACATGCTTCCTTCACACACTCTATGTCACTTCACATTCAAACAAGCCTTTTTAATTAAGCAAAGCAGGTATATCACTCCATCATAGATATGATAAGGAGTAAGCTAAGGTGATTTGCTAAAGTTCATACAGCTGCTAAATGTCAAAGCATAAACTACACTTTGGGGTGAAAGACACTATCATTTGCCTCTCCTCCCCATGCCAGATCTCCATCAGAGAGCAGACCGACTTGCATCTTGCCCAGGCAACATGATCTAAGGGAAATCATTTGATGACATACCAGAGATATGTCCTTTCTTTATATCTGGCCAGCAGTAAGAGTTGTTTCATCTACTAACACACATAATAGGAAACCCAAAGTTTTTTACCCAAAAGGCAAACTGATAATTAAAAAGGTAAGCCTCCAACTGAGCCAAAGCCCAGGCTTTAAAAAAAAAAATTTATTTAAAAGTTCAGGGACTAACATCTTGAAGAAAGAACAAAGGCAGATTTTTCAGGCGTTTTTCCCATTTTGTCTACTGTTTACATCAAGCAAGATAACATCTCCATTACCTAAAATGATTATGCCAATTATCCTAGCTTATTTTAATAAATGATGACCGCTTTTAAGCATCAATACTTTTTTCTTTTTTTTTGAGACAGAGTCTCACTCTTTTGCCCGGGCTAGGGTGAGTGCCGTGGCGTCATCTTAGCTCACAGCAACCTCAAACTCCTGGGCTCCAGTGATCCTTCTGTCTCAGCCTCCCGAGTAGCTGGGATTACAGGCATGCGCCACCATGCCCTGCTAATTTTTTCTATATATTTTTAGTTGTCTGATTAATTTCTATTTTTAGTAGAGACGGGGCCTCGCTCTTGCTCAGGCTGGTTTCGAACTCCTGAGCTCAAACAATCCGCCCACCTCGGCCTCCCAGAGTGCTAGGATTACAGGCGTGAGCCACCACACCCGGCCCACATCAATACTTTTAAAATATTTCAACTGAGTAAAATGTTTCTAGAATTTAAAATATCTTTTTTTTTAACCCCTGCATTACGGTCATTTTTTAAAACCCTCTATCTTTTCAAATATAGAAAATTACTGGTGTATCTATTATGAATCACTAATAATTATATTTTATGTAAAATATAGTAGCTAACATGTTCTGAGTTTTTACCATGTTCTTGGCACTGGGCTATTCATATACAAAATCTCCCTGAATCCTCACAGCAATCCTATGACGTAAGTACAAACAACTTTTAAACCTATTTCACAAACGTGGAAACAGAGGCATTAAAAGTATTAGTTAACAAATCAGAAGGTTGCAGAACTGGGATCGGAAGCTAGAAAGTCTAACCAGCATGCTACATCAGCGGTCCCCAACCTTTTTGGCACCAGGGACCAGTTTCACATAAGACAGTTTTTCAACTGGGGGGGGGGCGCATGTGCAGAGCTTAGGCAGTGATACAAGCGGTGGAGAGCGGCTGTAAATACAGATGAAACTTCACTTGCTCTCCCAGCCGGTTCCTAAATTTCACGAAAGACAATTTTTCCGTGGGACAGGGGGTGGCGGTGATGTGAGGCCCGTTTCCCAACAGGGCCGCAGCCCAGGGTTGGGGACTGCAGCACTACATGGCCTTCGTGCTCTTGAAATAATGGGAAAAGCACAGACTCTAGAATCTGACTACCTGGGTTCAAATCCTAGCTCCTGTGCTTACTGACGAATCTTGGGGAAGCTAAAGAAAATGGATGTCATTCTTCTCAACAACAAAAGGCATATAAGAGCTGATATAAGAGTTTCTGCATCGTGGAATTGTTATGAGGGGAAAATGTGATGCTTAGAAAACAGTGACTGGCTCATGCTAAGGGCTCAAGAATTTCTGCCAGCAATAACACAGTGATTCTTCAGGGGATAGTGAGGTGTTTGGGGCTATGGCCCCCACGCCAAATGGCCTCAAACTGCTCTTGTTGAGTTCTCAGATTTTTTTTTCTTTTGTTACAGTTTTATTTTGTCCTGCTGTCAATCAAGCTGGCACTCTGGCTGCAGGGCATCCCCTTCTCCTCTTCCCTCCTCTATGCCTTTTTCAAACACACTGTAAACTAGAAAGCTAAACAGTTAAGACTTTCAAAAACAATTTCTAAGTAAGTATATTCACATTCTGAGGGAAGATTGTGGGTCTCCCTAATAAGTTAAGATAAAAACTTCAGTGTGTGGATATTTTAACATATAGTTTTGGCTTTCCAGAGTTCTTTTTTGCTTATTCAGCTTTTCTGCAGGGTTTGAAGAGTGTTAAGGATACCATACATTTAACCTATACATAACTTGGCCTTGCTGGAGGGCACTAAACTGTGGCACTGACACTATCCCCGAGAAATCAAAGACAAAGGGAGGGAAAGGGGCTGCAGGCTGGTATTCTGGATTGCTTAATTGAGCCATAAATGCATAAGCAGCCTTCCTAATAAGGGTTAAAAGAGGTTAAAAACGACAATACAAGATAGGTTTTGGATTTTGAGGTGCTGTACAGAAAAGAAACTAAAGTATTGGGCACATGTCCTCACTTTAGACATGTTTGCCAAACTTATTGCCAAAAATAGGTTTGACAGAACAACTAACTTTTCTGCACACTATGCCAACCCAACCCAGTGCTATTTGCATGCACTCTCTAATAAGTCAGCAAAGGGAAGTGACCCCACCTTTCAGTAATGAGCCCATTAGACAAATGTAAGTACTGAAAACCACTAAGTGTTGGAAGAGAACATGATCACACTGTTTACTGTGAGACAAAGACAATCTTCACTGGATTAAAACAAAAGCACACAAGGGAGGGTGAAATGGATCATACAAAATCTGAGATGCCTCAAAAATAAAAGCCTGTCAAATCTGAAATGAAGTTTAGAATGTTCCACTCTTATTACAGCAACTATATCAAGCACTGTATTTCTGTTACATCACTGTAACAGCCACTCCTAAATATTTTTCAAAATTTAGCAAGTCATCCATTCCCTATCCAAGAAGCTGGTCTACAAACTATATAATATATACAGGAACAAATTCATGTTTATAATCTCCAAATCCTCCTTATTTCCTATCTTTACGACCATGATGTTCCATATTGGAACTTTTTAAAATAATCAAGCTCACTGATAGAACTGATCAAATGTATTATATTCCGAAAGGCTACGAACTATGTAGGCCAGGGGTCAGCAAATTTTTTTTATAAAGAACCAGATGGGGGGCCGGACGCGGTGGCTCACGCCTGTAATCCTAGCACTCTGGGAGGCCGAGGCGGGCGGATTGTTTGAGCTCAGGAGTTCGAGACCAGCCTGAGCAATACCGAGACCCCGTCTCTACTAAAAATAGAAAGAAATTAATTGGACAACTAAAAATACATAGAAAAAATTAGCCGGGCATGGTGGCGCATGCCTGTAGTCCCAGCTACTCGGGAGGCTGAGGCAGGAGGATCGCTTGAGCCCAGGAGT
>CAUYRB010023019.1:0-20685 GCA_963574695.1 Propithecus perrieri
GCTACTCGGGAGGCTGAGGCAGGAGGATTGCTTGAGCCCAGGAGTTTGAGGTTGCTGTGAGCTAGGCTGACGCCACGGCACTCACTCTAGCCCGGGCAACACAGTGAGACTCTGTCTCAAAAAAAAAAAAAAAAAAAAAAATTCAGAAATCATAGGACTATGATAAGTGGTTTGATACATTTATTATGCACAGACTGCCACGGAATAACAGGAGGTGCACCTAACTCCATCATGAGTGGTCAGAGAAGGCTTCCTGGAGAGGGAAGCTTTATATCTAAGCAGGGTTGCAGAAGGAGGGTTTGTGCACAGGCATGGAGATGAGAAAGCAAGACCAAGGCACTTTGGAGGAGTGGCATGTCTATCAGAGCAGCTTAGTCCCAGAGGTGGAGCTGGAGGGCCCTTAGAAACTAAGGTTGTTCTGTAGGACTATACAAGACAGCACTGGGGTATGGGTCCTAGGAGGTCCAAGGATCCTATATTAAGGTCTGCCGGCCTGGATTGTCAGTCTCTCTTTCCTTTTGCATCTGTTCCTGTGCCTGGCCCAGTTATGTAATAAATGTTTTTGGATAAAATGAAAGTGCTGGGTACCAGGAAGAAAACCAAGGCAGAGATTCAGCCTTGGAGAAATATGACTCCTATTTCCCTGCTTAAATCTAGCCAACTCACCAATGTTCATCTTGGACATGGTCTCCTTCCCCGATTGACTTAATCTGGGTTAGGGGCCTCTCCTATGTGCTCTCTCTCTGTGATTCCCCCAGCGCAGGATGTTCACACCCTATTAAGTCTGATCACATGCCTGCCTCCTCCACTCAGCTTTGAGCTCCACTGAGGGTGGGGCCATGCAGCTCCCATCCTCTGGCTAGCACAGTGCTGAGCACATAGTGGGTGCTTACTAAAGGTGTGCAGAATGAATGGACGATTTCTCCTGGCCTGCAAATTTTAGTCCAGGTTCTAAACCTGGCCTGCCACAAAATGATCCAGTTTTGAAAATTACTTTCGCAGCCCTTGCTCCCTTCATTATGTCCTTAAGCTCCAGCTCAAAACCAGACTAAGTACTCTTTTTCATGTAAGTTACCATTTGTAATCATAACCGAAGCTTCATTTTTATTGTTCTCTGCCTGGAAAATCCTTTCCCTGTTGAAATCCCATTATTGTTTAAAGCCTAAATCAAATGAGAACTCTTCATATCTCGTAGGGGGATTTTGTGCCCACTCTGCAACTCTGATAATAGTTCTCATGTACTGGTTTGTCACTAGATGTGTTATATAACCATTCTGTTTCTCTTACTAGGGTACAAGCTCCTTGAGAGCAAGATCACATCTCCTCCATCTTTGTTTCTCCTGCCATGCCTTGTACATGATAGGGGCAGAATGAATATTTAAATAAGGACTATCAGTACCTACACACACAGCAAGTAGCAGTTTTGGAACTGGGGTCCGAAGACCACCTGTGTAAGAATCAGGGCCTGGACTAAGGTGTAATGAGAATACCAGGGGTGCTTATTTAAACTTGATTACATGAGGTCTCTGAGATTTACTGACTCAAGCCCTAGAGTCCATGGTCTTGCCCCCAAAATTTGTATTTCTAAATGCATCCTAGGTGATTTTTGTGCACTATGAATTTGAGAACTTTCCTCCATGCTAGGTGCTTTACAGTCTATGTTAATTAGAATCCTTTTGAAGCCATAGCTCTGGATGTCATGTCATGACAATATCCAAGGCCAGAAAAAAGGGAGAACTTGGCTAGCTGACTGTGTCTTTTTAGTCTGGGGGAAAATCTTTTTTTGAAGCCGCTCGGCAGGTTTGTCCTTATTTCTCATTGGTCAGAAGTGGATCACGTGGCCACTCTTAAACTATTCATGGCAGTTGGAATGGGGTTGCTTTGAACCAATCATTATTTCCTCCTGGTTTAGCAAACCCAATCCCTAAACAGAAAGAATGTTCTCTTAAGGAGGAAGGAGGGTTGACATGATTGCTAATTCTCATAGAAATTCTGCACAGTAACTTCTACTATCCCAACTGTATGCCAAAATAAACCAGCTCTCATAGGTGGGGTTAAATCTGGAGGGCAGAGCAGGGACTGGAATTTGGTTCTTGTTCTGGATTCTCAACCTATGCCAGCACCCATGTGTGGGAAGAGAATTTAATTTGGAGTTTCACAGATAATCATGAAATAACAGATCAGGCCTGCCAGGAATATTGCATGCTTGCAGTGCATGGTTTTGAGAACCCTACAGTTTAAACAATCTTTGGCAAATACATTTCTTGAGTGATGTTTATGTAGGTATTTTTAAAAGTGTCATGACTCCCCTCCCATTAACATAATTTATCCACCTCCCTATTCCCTTATACTTGATGTAAGATCATGAGTGGCAGTCTACACTTATGAAATATCCATAGGATGGTTTGGGACCATTTTAGGCATCAGTAGCTGGAGTCTAGAATTATTGCCATAGAAACTGAGGTTCTCAAACTTGAGAATGCATCAGAATCACCTGGACAGTGTCTTGTATTCTTTTCTTAATTTTTAATTATTTATTTTTTATTTCTTTTTAGAGATTGGGGTCTTGCTATGTTGTCCAGGCTGGTCTTGAATTCCTAGGCTCAAGTAATCCTCCTTCTTCAGCCTCCCAAGTAGCTGGAGGTACAGGCACATGCCATCATGCTGGGCTAAATTGAACTTATGGGTAGCTAAGTTATATTAAAATGTAAATATAAATAATTTATAACAACTCATCATTTCCTAATTCTTTTACTACCTTTTACTATTATCTATGCCCTTGAGGTTATTTATGTCTATTATATCTGTATGGTGGAAATAGTATATAGTGGTGTGCTACTACTCATTTATTCCCAACTCTAAGTTCAGTGACATCACATTAGTAACTTGGAATATTGGTGGAAATATTTACACCAAAGAAGTGGCTACACATCAGGATTTTCCTTCCTTGGAGAGCCAGCTGTTAAGTTTGTCAGCACATCACTGGCCTTCCCATATCTTGTGTGGCAGGGTTGGAGTAAGTTTGCAGAAATAAAGCACCAGTCACTTGGGATCTACCAGCCCATCTTTTTTTAATTGAATTCTAGCCCTTTCCAAATAGCCCCACCTTTGGGTGTTCTTGCTATTCCTGAAAAAAAAAGAGGTTTTGACTAAGTTTAGTCGGAGGGAAACAAGATGAGTCATATACTAAGCAAACTACTATAACCTCATGGGCAAATTCCCTCAACTGTAAAATGAAGGGGCTGGGAAAAAATTAGTAGAAATAAAATGAAATGATTATTCTAGCAATGGGGAAGAGATGCTTTTAAAAAGCTTTATTATAGACATTTTCCAATATATACCCAACTGAGAGAATAGCTAAATGAACCCCCATGTAACTATTCATCACCCAGCTGTACTATTATCATCATTTCACCAAAAAGAGACTTTTCTAACTACTGAAATAATAAGAGGGAGGAACACAAAGGAAAAGATGGATTGGTACAATTTAAAATTTTTCTTCCAAATTTTGACTATATAAAACTGAAAGGAAAATATTATAAGAAATTGGAAAAATATTTATAATTAATTTTAGATATATAATATTAAAATTTAGTATATATCATAATTTATGTAAGTATGTTAGTAAAGCATCAAGGTCCTAAAAATGAGCAAAAAATGCAAACTGATAATTCACAAAGAATACAAGCGGAAAAAAAAAAGAACGATTCAATGTTCCTACTATTAATTTAAAAAGACAAGTTAATAATAAGGCTTACTTTTACACCTAAATATCAATTTATAGGTACATTAATATTATATATAATCATTAATTGTGTAAACCAATAATTTATATATTAATAATAAATGTATTAATTTATAAATAAAGCAAGAAAGCTAGCTTATGGCTGGCTGGGCTTTGGATATCCTTGTAAATTTGGAGGACTACTGGAAATATTCATAATTATCAGATATCACAAGCAATAGGTCAAAAGAAGAAGATATCTACAAAGCTGATCATAAAGATTATAGTTGTGGTATAAAAAAAACTCAACAACCAATAGGAGGGACATTGAGTTAATTAGAATATATATCAACTTGATGAAAGAGTATAAATTCAGTAAAATGATAAATGTGGTGATTGTGTAGAATATAGAAAATTAAATAGAGGAGAACACAAAATTATATACATAGTGTGATTACAACTGTGCTAAAAGACTGGAACAAACAAAATGAAAGTAGATGGTGAGTTTACATTGTTTTAAAATGTCCTTTACTGGCCGGGCGCGGTGGCTCACGCCTGTAATCCTAGCTCTCTGGGAGGCCAAGGAGGGCGGATTGTTTGAGCTCAGGAATTCAAAATCATCCTGAGCAAGAGCGAGACCCCGTCTCTACTAAAAATAGAAAAAAATTAATCAGACAACTAAAAATATATAGAAAAAATTAGCCGGGTGTGGTGGCGCATGCTTGTAGTCCCAGCACTCGGGAGGCTGAGGCAGGAGGATCGCTTGAGCCCAGGAGTTTGAGGTTCCTGTGAGCTAGGCTGACGCCATGGCACTCTAGCCCGGGCAACACAGTAAGACTCTGTCTCAAAAAAAAAAAAAAAGTCCTTTACTGTGTTTAAAGTTGACTTAATAATTTACCAAATAAAATGAAAGGGGGAAACAGAAGATTACTAAAGACGTTCCAGTCTCTCAAATTCTGTGAATGTGAATCTTTTCTGTTTGTAGGTGTGGAAAAATCTATTCTTGTCAGCATTTCCGTGAAAAATTCTACCTCTACCCACATTCTCCTGGGTTTGGGAAACAAGTTTATCAGATCACACAAGCAACTTAAATAATAATAAAATATTAATAATAATAATATTATAACAGCTGGTGGGAAGGAGAGGTTAATAGTGACAAATAAAATTAGCACTGACTGTCCAGGATCCATAGTTCATTGTTACCACCATAAGATCCTGAGGTTGCTAAAACAAAACCAAACAAATTCTTTGCCATGTTTATGTATTATCTTTAAAATTCAAAAATAAAGGTTAATTTTAAAAAGCTAACTAGTATTTTGCTTTATCTTTTCTGTGATTTCTTGAAGTGCTAGTATTAAATTTTCTATGACCTCGGCAGATAGTCTTTATTTCTTTCAGGATTCCATTTTCATAAAAAAAAAATTTTTACTGAAACCAACGCGTAGTGAAAAGGTAATATTTAGATATGATTTGGTAAGTCCTTTTAAATACATGTGTGCTTTAAAAATCTAAAATCTGTTGTTTACTTGATTAATAGAGAGAGGGAGGAGAAGAATGGTCATAGAAAATTAATCTTGGCCTTGATGTACTGAATGTGGAATATTTAAACCAAAATCTTTAGTCTCAAAAGATTTACCAATATTATTACACTAGTCATTTTTCATTCCCTCTTTACAATGCTGTGCTATTCTGCCAAATATTGAGGATGCCCAATAGTTTCCTGAGTGTTTCTTCTGAATAATTAAGTGGATTATTCTCAGGGATAGATTCTTCCTTTAAATATTCTGAGGCTTTGTTCCTTTTCCTTTGTTCTCTAGCATTTTGTTATAGGTCCATATTATGTTTTTCTCTTTCTTTTTTATCAGATAGGGAAATGAAGATACTGAAAAGATAAATAAGTTTTTTTGTGTGAAATTAAAAGAAATAGTCTCATCACTGATGTAAAAGTGTTTAGAACAGTATCTGACCTGATAAAGTGTTCAATCAACATTAGCTATAATAATTAGTAATGAGTAACATGAGAGATGTCTAGAGTAGTGCTATGCAATAGAAATATAAAGTGAGCCACAAATGCAAATTTAAATGATCTAGTTGTTACATTTAAAAAAGTAAAAAGAGACAGGAAAAATTAACTTTAATAATATAGATTATTTTATCTAGTATATTCAAAGCATTATCATTTCAGCATGTAATCAACATAAAAATTATTAATGAGATATTTTACAGACTTCTTTTTATCGTAAATCTTAACATCTGATGTATATTTTACACTGACAGCACATCTGAATTTCAATGCTAAATTTTCACTGGAAATACTTGACTTGTATTTACAGTTCATAAAATATACAGTTTTCATGTGAATTCACATGCTCAAGTTATTTTGAACTTACTTAAAAATTTTCTATTAACTAAATCGAGTATCCAAAAATAATTGTCCTTTAACATTTGCACCCACATTGAGAACACCGGTTCATCTTTTTTAGAAGAATTTGACTTTGAACTGAAAGGCCCACCTACGGCATCTGTCCAAGTTAAGCAGATTCACTAACTCTCACGTCAGTTCTGTCTCTTTTTGTTTGCTGTGCCACTTGTGATGATTCTGCCACTCCACTCAGTTCTACAGGCCTTCATTTTAAATGTTAAAATGTGGCCATACTTTTTTAAAACTAGAAAATAATTATGTTATAATCAAAATAAATAAATTTAATTACAATGACAATTAACATAGGTATCACTGTACCTTATGCTCTCTGTAAAACATGTTCAAAATAAAACATTCAAATATTGTATCAGTCCCTAGAAAAATACTGTTGAAAATGAATAAAGCTGTTGGCACCAACTAGATGAGTGACTGTATGTAATCCTAGAGAAGTTGCCACATGCCTGACATGTGCCCTACACATGTGATGGTTAAAGTGAAAGGTAGCACTAAGAAAGCAATAAAGTTGTGTATAATGGGAAAATATTTTATGCTGCATTAATTTTAAAGTTTAAATTTAATTAAAATGAAACCAAATTAAAAAATTTAGTTTCTCAGTCACTCTAGCCACATTTCAGTTGCTCGGTAACATGTGGCTTGTGGCTACTGTGTTGGCATATGGAGCCTGTACGTCAAAAGACAGGGTGAACAGAACACCCTTAATCCCACCCGGCGTACCTTTTTGTGTTAGCATGAGCTTTACAGCAGGAAAGGGGTTGTTTGTACAGTGCCTGGTCTAATTCCCAGTTTCTAGCTGGTGTTCTCCTTGTTCCTGCTTTTTCAACCCGATACTTGGTTCTCTGAGGAAAAAAAAATGTAAAAATATTTATATATATATAAAATACTTCCCAGCATGCATTTCTGCCAGGATTCTCACAGATCACGTCTCTCTGAATCCACTCTGGCAGCATGGTTTCCGCCCCAACACCTGTTGGCCTGTTTTGGGGTGAGTAGGGCCAGCAGTTGGCTTACGTCACAGCTCCTCACACCTCAAGCTGGGGTTTTCTGGATGGATCCCCACATCGGACAGAGCTGGTAGAGAGATATAACCCATCTCCCTACTCTCTCTCTCTTTCTCTCTTACACACACACACACCCCCCTCCATCCAGCTCCATCTGCCTTAAGTTAGTTTCAGTTCCTCTCAGCTTCTGCCTGGTCTTCTCAGTTTGTCATGAGTTTCTCCCTTTTCTTCCCCATGGCTTCAGGAGGTTTTGAATGAGGAATTGGGAGCGGCTGCATCACAAATAGTAAGTTCCCTGTGTGAATCAGAAATCCACTGTGGAAGAATTTTAACAGTTCTGTTCTTGTGTTCTTCTGCTAGAGTCTGTTTGAATTCTGGAAAGATTTGGGAACAGAACCCTGCCCTGGCCCTGAGAGGGAGTGGCTGAACTAGTGGGAGAAGGGGTTGCCCACAAAGCTGAAATTTGATTATTTGCAGGGCAAAAAATGAGACTTTTAAGAGAGTAGTATTTATTCTCTGTTCATTTCCAGTTCTCTGGGGTTGAGCCAGTGTAAATCTGTGGGGGAAAACTGGGCTGGCTGCTTTTCCTGTTCAATCAGAGTTTTCTTCCTTTCTGGGCCAATACAGGTGGCGATGTACCTTTGGAGCCAGAGAGAAAGGGCTGGGCTGTACAGTGCCTGTATTCCTACCTACAGGCAACTCTCTGGCTTTATTACTGACTCCCTGCAAATCCCTTCCCCCCTATACTTTTTTTATTTTTTAAATTTTTTTAAATTGTAAATTAACAAATTAGAGTTGTATATATTTATGGGGTACAAAGTGATGTTTTGATTTATGAATACAATGTGGAAGAATTAAATCAGCATATTAACATATCCATCACCTCAAATACTTATCATTTTTTGTGGTGAGAGAGAACCTTTGAGATTTAGTGATTTTGAAATACACAATACATTATTTGCTATATTTGACATTCTGTGCAATATATTTTAAAGCAGAAAACTTACTCCTTCTGCCTAATTCAGGCTTGGTACCCTGTGCCCATTATCTCCCCATTCTTCCCACCCTCTGGCTTCTATAACAACCATTCTCCTCTCTGCTCCTTTGAGTTCGATTGTTTCAGATTCCACATGCAAGTGAGAACGTGCAGTGTTTCTTTTCCTGTGCTTGGTTTATTTCACTTAGTATAACGTTCTCCAAGTCTATCGATGTTGTCACAAATGACAAAATTTTCTTTTTTAAAGCCGAATAGTATTCCACTGTGTATAAATATCATTCTTTCTTTATCCCTTCATCCGTTGATGGACACTTAGGTTGATTCCATAACTTGGCTATTGTGTATAGTGCTGCAGTGAGCATGAGCATGCAGACATCTCTTCAACATACTGATTTCAAATCTTTTGGCTAAATACCAGAAGTGGGATTGCTAGATCATATGGTATTTCTATTTTTAGTTTTTTGAGGAAACACCGTAATGTTTTTGATAATGGCTGTGCTAATTTACATTCGCACCAGCAACGTGTAAGGGTTCTCTTTTCTCCACACCTCATATACTTCAGTCTCTCATTCGGATCCAGTCTGTTCTATTCCCTTCCTGCATCACAAGGATTTTGTAAAGAAAGATGGACTGGATTTTAATTTCTTTGAAAAAGATTATAAGAGAAAGACCATATGCTAGATTCAGGGTTCTTAGTTTTCCTGATGAGGTGCTCTTTTTTGTTTTATACTTGAGACCTATGATGGCTGAGAAAGGTATCAAGAGTACTGGTCAGGCCGGGCGCAGTGGCTCACGCCTGTAATCCTAGCACTCTGGGAGGCCGAGGCGGGCGGATTGCTTGAGGTCAGGAGCTCGAGACCAGCCTGAGCAAGAGCGAGACCCCAGCTCTACAAAAACAGAAAAATTAGCTGAGCATGGTGGCATGCTCCTGTAGTCCCAGCTGCTCAGGAGGCTGAGGCAGGAGGATTGCTTGAGCTCAGGAGTTTGAGGTTGCAGTGAGCTAGGATGACACCACTGCACTCTAGCCAGGGTGACAGAGGGAGACTCTGTCTCAACAACAACAACAACAACAACAACAACAAAGAAGAGCACTGGTCAACCTTGGAATTTGGTCTCAAGATATGGTGGCCTATAGTGTGTGATCCCCAAGGAGAGACTGTGGTGGCCCACGTGCAGATGGACATATGAGAATCCTTGGTAACAGAACAGACAAGAACTGGAGATCAACACCAGTAGTTTGTGATAAACTTGTTGGGCTTCTTGTGTGATCAACCAGTGAGCATTGCTGTATTAGATTCTCACTCACGTAGTTTACCTATCGTGTTTCTGAAGGAAGAACATGGAATTATGTGACCTTGCACATTTCCTTAAGGCGCTTTGATTCTAAAATAACTCTGAGAACAGATCAGGAAACACAAAGTAACCCTGTGGCAAAGCCAAACCATGCTCGACAGATTTTCTCTTTAAATAATTGTTATACTTGAGGAGACGTGATTTTATCCGTGATGCTGTGCAGAAGCCATACGGATTTCTGGATTCCACTGAGTTGGATTTTGCCTTAGAGTGGGTATTGCTAATTGAAGAGTCACAGCAGCATGTTTCCTACCAAGCCTTGGCCTCTAAGGCTGTATATATGTATATTACTTTATTGAGACACAAGATACATATAATAAAATCCACAGACCTTAGGTGGTTAGTTTGATGAGCTGTTTTTTTGTTAAGCAGTTCACATTTTTAAAAAACTTTAAAAAATTGTGGTAAAATATACATAAGAAAAAATGTACAGTTCAGTCACATGAAGTATATTAATATTGTTTTGCAATAATCACCATCCATCCACAAAACTCTTTTCATCTTGCAAAACTGAAAGTCTGTACTATTAAACTGTAACGATTAAACTGTAACTCCCCATACCCGCTCCCACCAGCGTTATTATTCTACTTTCTGTCTCAGTGACTATTCTAAGTACCTCCTGTAAGTGGACTTATACAGTATATATCCTTTTGTAACTAGCTTATTTCACTTAGTGTTATATAATGCCCTTAAGGTTCGTCCATGTTGTAGAATACGTCAGAACATCTTTCCTTTTAAAGGCTGAATAATATTCCATTGTATATATATATATATACCACATTTTTGTTTATCCATTTAAGGACCCCTGGGTTGTTTCCACCTTTTGGCTATTGTGAATAATGCTGTTGTGAACATGAACATGAAGTTATCTCTTTGAATTTCTGCTTCCAATTCTTTTGGGGATGTGTATACCCAGAAGTGGAACTGCCGGATCATATGGTAATTATACTTTTTTTTTTTAGAGACGAGGTCTTACTCCATTGTGCGAGCTGGAGTCCAGTGGCATCATCATAGCTCACTGTAACCTCAAACTCCTGGGCTCAAGTGATCCTCCTGCCTCACCCTACCAAGCAGCTGGGACTACAGGTGCATGCCATGAGGCCCAGCTAATTTTTTGTATTTTTGAAGAGACAGGGTCTTGCTCTGATGCCCAGGCTGGTCTCCAACTCCTGGCCTCAAGTGATCCTCATTACCAATGACAAAACTGAGGCAGAAGGGGCTATATGTTGGCCCAGATCACACAGCTAGGAAGTGTGTATACCAGGGTTATAAACTCAAGTGATTGCACTCCACGGTTCCATCCTTATGGAGGAAGGATGGTGTGGTCATCAAAGTTGAGAAATTTGCCTTGTCTGAATGACTATCATGTGAAATTAGAAATGAGGGTGGGAAGTTGGCTGCACCATACTTGGGTCTGGACCGTCCCTTTGCTGTTTTTCATCAGAGGGATGGCATTGATTCTCCCATTCCAGGGTGAACCTGTGCTGCCCGTGATGGCAACAGCTCCCAGACCTTGGGTCAGCTGAGAGAACCTAGCACATTATTACCACACACATTACCCAGAAGCTGGATCCATCACTTACCCGTAGATAGGGCTGTTTCCTGTCTGTAAAATGAAGGAGTGGGCTGGGCGCTCACTTAAGGCTTCTCCACCCTGACAATTCAACCGTGGCAGAAGGGCACTCTCTCTGGGGACACACTGTCCCCTCCATTTCTACTTCTGCTGTCTTTGCATACTTACATCTCAGCCTTGGAATTGCTCTCTCACCTGTGGTTTGCTTGACATTTCGATCTGAAATAGGGGAAAACCAACTCTGAGTGATCAAAACAAGAGGTGTGCTTTTAAGTCTGGAGGGGAGCTGCCTCTAATAGCAAGAGCAGTTGCCATCTAGGGCTGGAAAAATGTCATAGCTGTGCCAACCACATCTTAGCCTTTGAATGAAAGCCTGTAATGTTTTCAGTTCATAGCAAAAGCTAGAAAAGCTATTTTTGGCATTCCTTTCTCTCCCTACTGGTATGTACTGGATAATCTTAATATTGCTGGCACTAGAATAAACATAACCAAATGGGGTTGTTATATCTAACCTCCTTTGACACTGGATGCAGACTGCTTCAAAGGCAGGACGCATCAGTCAGTCTGAAGTAGGCTGGAGTCTGGGCACTTTTATATTGTGGTGGGATCAGCCATGACCTTCCCACCTGCACTAAGCACAGGACGCTGGGCCGTGTTATAAGGGGAGGCACAGAATGTGTTTACATCCCTCTTAGCTGGAGATGGCACGACTCTGACCATGTGTCAGCTCAAAGAGACATTATCACAGAGGCATGCCATGTTGATCTCCCACTAGAAAGACTATGACTGAAGTAGGGCAGGGTGTGTGGGAGTTAGAAATGCACCGCTCTCTTTAAATGGCCACTAGCCTTGGACTAAATGCGTTTGACTGGGAGCCATCTGTCTACCAGTGAAAGTGTGGTCCAGTTTCCATCAGATAAGTCTGAGAGAGGAACGTTCTTGTTGCTGTTGTTGTTTTGTTTTTTTGCATGCAGCTTGTTAAAGATAGGAAGAACAAGGGAGTGTTTAGCTCAGCAGGAAATGTGACAATTTAAAATTTTTATTCCACCATTATTCTAAAAGCTTCTAGAATTGTCATCTGCCTTTACACATAATTATACATGTGTGTTCATACATGTATTTGGCATGGTATAATATGAAGTCTCCAGAGTCACACAGAGCTGTGAAAACATAGCTCTTGTTCCCTACTACTGAGTGACCTTGGAAACTCTGCTTAGCTTCTCTAAAACTTAAATTATCATGTCTAGTTCACTGGACAATGGAGGGACAAAATGATATAATGTGGATAAAATATGTAAGCATTCAATACAACTAAATGGTCAATAAATATTTATTTTAAAATAAAGTTCCTCTAGCTCCAAAAGACAGGACAAGGAATATAAGGCCACTCTCCTGATTCTTAAAGCTACTTAGCAGTGGCAAAGCCTGCCCATTGAGGACTGAGTCGCCAAGCCAGAGGGTGACTAGAAGCTGGGAGACGACCACTGAGAAAGGTTATAGAGTCCTTGCAACAGGAAGGAAGTTCAACCAAATCATTACCAATAGCCTCCAGGATTTTTTTTTTAAATGATAGGTTACTCTTAAACAGACAAGGCATAGGGACTAATATTCTGTTATGAAAGGTGTACCGGTGGACATTAAAGTGTGCCTTTTAGCACCTAGAATGGTACCTGGTGTGGGGGAGCATTCAGATAAGGTTTGTCGAATGGATGAATGAATGAACGAACAGGAAACATCAGTAAACTGTCACATCAGTCCCATGACAGTGAGCAATAATCAGCATTGCCACTACATCAACTTCTCGTTTCTGTGGTCACTGGCCTGAGACGAGGGGAGTCCAAACAGTTTGTCTGCAATTAAAAGGCAGAATAGTTTAAAAAAAAAAAAAAAACAAAAAAACAAAACCAAAAAATCCCCCACCAACAATGAAAGAAGTCACCAGAATTCCAAAAGTCTCTAGTCCACAGGTGGCGCTAGGAATCGCTCAGATAACAACAACAAAAAACATTACTTAGGAAAATCTGAAGTACTATACGATGCAAGCTGAGTACGGTATGGAGAGAAACAAGGTGGGGCAGCTACACATTTATAAAGCTTATTAGAATATACTTTGATTTATGCCCTACTTGAAACTTACTCCTGGGGAAACTGAGACAAGGCGTTGTTTAATAAGGCAGGGATTGAGCTAAGCATGCAGGACCCAGCTACCTTTCCCAACAGTCATGTAGGCCACCTTGGCTCTCTTTTTATTTTTATAAAATGTAGACATTTAACCCTACTGCTTAATACAAAGCAGAACTCACCATAGCCAGTTTTCATTGCTGTACATCTGGCTGGCTTTCCAAGCAGACATACTGGGTGTTTGATCCCAGTCTGCCCATGTGCTAAACTGTTGACCTCAGGCAAATAACACAACTTTTCTAAGTCTCAGTTTTTAACTCGCAAAGTGGAAATGATATTCATTATTCCAATAGTTACTGGGTAGGTTAACTAAGATAATGTAGAGGAGTATTTAGTAAATGTTCCTTCCCTCCTTCCTCTGCCTGTTAGACAAGGGAATCATTGGAGTAGAGTAAAAACTTTAATAGATTTTGGCATGATGGGCAGAGAAGGAGTGGGATGTTTTAAATTATATGTAAAATATGGTTTTTTGAATTATTTGTGGATTGAAATTATTATGGTTGTCCTCCGCAACGCTGTGAATAACTGGCTAGTGCTGGGTTAGAATCGATTTTTACCTAGGATTGCTTAGCAGACAGGTCTCCAAATGTTTGTATTCATTTAGCTTATACATTTTGCCCTTGAATAAATGTTTGGAAATGTTTATTTCTCCCAACTCAAACCCCATCACTGCAACAAAGCTTCCTTTACCTTTAGATCTAAGATACAAGAAAAAAAGCAGAAAAAAAAGAGTTGTTTTCATGTTCCTATTTCATAGATGGTTTTGAAAGCCTTTAGTGCTTGGGTGGAGCCCAGTCACACCCTCTGAAAATCCACAGCCAGTGGTTTAAATTTGTCATCCTTATGGGATGTAAAATGAAACCATGTACCAAAGAAAAATGGTGAATGACTCACTCACATGTGATCTTCCAGGGAAGAGAAGGATTCAGTAAGAATGTGCCATGAGGCCAGCAAGTGCCTTCATAATGTACGCTCGGGTCGCCTGTGCTGGGATGTGGGTCAGTGTTGGGAACCTGAATGGTGGCTGCCCAGTGAATTTGGGGTCTCAAGGAGAGCATCCACTGCTGGGGCGAATTCACCACAGTGCAGCATCCAGCAGACCCAGAAAAACTGTATTTCTTAACACACCAAGAAGGAGTTCCACTCTTGGGGAGGGTTCCTATCTACCAGGCTGGCCTCACCCCAACACACACACACACACACACACACACACGCACACACATGTGCAAACACACACATGCTACCAATTTATTTATATTAATAAATACATTGTTACTTAGACAAAAATCCTCATGCTCCAGTACTTGTAGACAAGTCCAGTTGGGAAGCCAAACTCTAGTCCAACAGTTGCTTGGCAGCCAGGGAATCAGAACAAAACGTATTAGCTGGACAGAGTTCAACTTCACAGAGGGGAAATAACTGAGCGCTGGACCACCAGACCCACCCTTTCCTTAGGACAGGGCTTTGATGAAGATTTCAAAGGAAGCCTCTGTGACAATTTTGTGTGGAGCTTGTATAACACAATTTTTCTTTAAATATGTTGATGCATTTCAGCCAGCCTGCTTCAGCCCAGGAGCCATTCTTTCCCATTAAGATGAGTTTGCATATCTTTGTTTGGATGGGCATTTGCTAATTTTACTAGTGTAATGCTCAGGGAACTATCTACTTTGCCTGCTTTCCAAATTCTGGGTGAGGGGGCAAATGCACGACACTGTTGCCTCCATGTATGGCACGTCCTTGAAATCAGAAGTCCTTGTTCCAGTGTACCTGCAGTCTGCCGTAAGGACATGAGAAACTTTATACTTGAGTCAGCACCTGGCTTGCGGATTTCTGGCAGTGATACAATAGTGTTATAGTGTATCATTTTCCTTCTGGACATCCCTTGGAAAACAATAGAGATGTATTCTCAACATACCTAATTTTTCTTTAGGAACCCATTATAAATTATTTCCATGAATTTATGTAATCTTACATGAAATAGGTTGAACTTCTTTGCACCTTATTTTTCCCTTATTTAACTGCTATTGGGATAGATATCACACATTTAATTCCCAGCTTTCTTTTATTTGCTCTAAAATTTTGTCTTAAAAACTCAAGGAGCCCTATTCCAGGTCCTAGGTGTAGACAGTTTGGCTATTGTTAAGAAGCTGCAAGGCCGGGCGCGGTGGCTCACGCCTGTAATCCTAGCACTCTGGGAGGCCGAGGCGGGAGGATTGCTTGAGCTCAGGAGTTCGAGACCAGCCTGAGCAAGAGCGAGACCCTGTCTCTACTAAAAATAGAAAAAAATTAGCTGGATGACTAAAAATATATAGAAAAAATTAGCTGGGCATGGTGGCGCATGCCTGTAGTCCCAGCTACTCGGGAGGCTGAGGCAGAAGGATCGCTTGAGGTTGCTGTGAGCTAGGCTGACGCCATGGCACTCTATTCAGGGCGGTAGAGTGAGACTCTGTCTCAAAAAAAACAAAAAGAAGCTGCAGTTCCTACCCACATTCTGCATAACCCTTGAGTTTTCTTAGACGTCACTAAAAAATTGTGTCACCTTCAGTCTTCATCCCTATATCTTGAAGAGTCCTCATGCTCTTCAGGGTCATTTGAACTACCCCTGAAACGTGAGGGTGTTTACATTTTATAGATGTAAAAACCAAGGTATAGTGGCTGCTTATTTTGCCCCATCTGTGAGCAGCTGGCGAACTTTCAAAGCCCCAACACAGTCTGAGTCATTGTGAACTGGGTCATAGTGTTCAGTTTCTGGATTGTAAGAAGGCCTTTAGAGAGAAAAAACAAAGGAATCAAGGAAGGTGAGGTAGCACAGAATTTCCTATAGACGATCTGCAAAGAGCGCAGCACTGTGGGGCAGGTGGATAGTAGGGGCAGGTGGGTGGCTTTAGATGGAGCTTTGGGAAGAAAGACCTTGCATCCCTTGGGAGCTGATCACGTTGTGCAGCTCAGAAGAGGCCTGCAACAATTTTCTGTTGTGAGGTGCAGTTCTTTCCCTCCCTTTCTGCTCCCCCTCATCCTTGCCAAGAGTTACTGAGTCCTTTCTGGGTGCCAGGCACTGTGCCAGTAAGCATTTGTTTGGACTGACATTACATGTATTATCTGGTATCTGATGAAAGAGTCAAGGAGTACCATTTTCTGTGTTCATTTCTATAGTCTATTCAGAAACTCACTTGGTACTAGTAAAACTTTAATAAGTTTACAACAGCTGTCTCTACATAAATGGACTTATGGCTGTGTGCTGTCCATGTCTCCAAACAAATTAGCTAAAAGCACCCAGTGTTCAAGTATGATACTTTATTTTTTCCTTTAGTGAAATATTTCTCGCTCCTTGAATAATGGCTCTCAGTATTTCCAGAACACTTTGCTCAAGCAGCCTTTCCACTTCTTGAAGTGGTAATAAGGAGTGGAAATGTTCATAAATAAAGGTTGATTTTTTGGGACATGTTCCCCTTCCCAGCCTTCTCACTTGTCATTTACTCCAAAATTATGTAGAAGCAAAGGGAAGCCTCTTGCTCCTAAAAGCTGTGTCTGCCAGAGTGGTTGTCAGCCAGGCAGCAGCAACTCAATTCAACTCACATACAAATTATACTTAATGAGGAATATGGGTACTTTTTTTTTTTTTAGAGGTAGAGTCTTGCTATGTTGCCCAGGCTGGCCTCTAACTCTTGGCCTCAAGCCATCCTCCTACCTCAGTCTCCCAAAGTGCTGGGATTACAGGTGTGAGCCACCACACCTGGCCTCACCTTATTAGTTTGCATTTCCGTATGCATCCAGTGAACCAACTCCTAGGGTAACTTTTATCTTTAGTAACTGATCTCAGCGCTGCTGTGGCTCCATACTGTGGGTAACCACATGGCCACCAGGAATCAAAGGTTCCTCACCCCTCACCCTCTCATCCTTTCTCTTCTCAAACCGTATGTTTTGGTGAGCCAGGGCCATTCTAGCAAATCCCATTTCTGACACCAGTTGTATAGGAAAAACAGTTTGTTTTTCCTTATACTCTCAACACTTAACTTCTGGTTTCAGATGTGTGGGGAGTGAGGAACCACACCAACCAATTCCCCGATTCTCTTCAGACATCAACTGGTGTCCTACAATTTAACTCAATTCTGACATTATCCACCCGGAGTTAGTGTCATACCCCACAGGTTAAGGGCTCAGTCCCACAATACTAGCCCCCACTTCAGACACCAGTCACAAGTCCAGATTGTCACCTGCACTTCTGACCAAATGGCTGTAAATCACAGGTTCCCGCAACCCCCATCTTGTGTTTGATCATTCGCTAGAATGACTCACAGAAATCAGGAAAACCAGTTTATTATTTTTAAAAAAATGCAATTCAGGAGCCGCCTGATGGGAGAGATGCGTGGGGCTCGGTATGTGGGAAGGGCTCAGAGCTTCCGTGGCCTCTCCAAGTGCACTACCTTTCCAGCGTCTCCCTGTGTTGGCCAACCCAGAAGCTCTTCAAACCCTCCACCCCTCGCCCCCCACCATCCTTTTGGGTTTTTATTACATAGACATGATGGATTACATAACTGGCCAGCCCCTCTCCCCTCCCCTGAGGTAAGGGGATAGGCTGAAAATTCCAACCCTCTAATTGCATAGTTGCTTCTCCTGGCAAACAGTCCCCCATCCTCATTAATACAAACTCATTAATTAATATAAACCTCATTAATATAAACTCACGTGTGGTTGAAAGGAGCTTATTATGAATAACAAAAGGCACTCCTTTCACCCATATTGTTCTCATCCCTTAGGAAATTCCAAGGAATTTAGGAGTTCTGTGCCAGGAACAGGACAAGATCAAATATACATTCCTTATTGTAAGTCACAATATCACATGGCTGTATTCCATCTCCGTCTCTTGCCACCCTTGCCCTTATTCACGATGCTTTTATCCATCCCTCAAACACAATAGGCTCATTTGTGCCTCAGGACCTTTGCACTAACTGCTCCCTCTGCCTGAAAGAGTTCTCTTTTGAACTTTGAATGGCTGGCCTCTTCCTTTCATTCAGGTCTTAGCTCAGAGACAGCTCTTCTCCTCAGAGACTGCTCCCTGATCACCCTGTCTAGACTGGCTTCTTCCTGGTAACCTGATCATCTCATTCTCCATATCAGGGATCAGCAAACTTTTTCTGTGAAGGGACAGATGGTAAATATATTTGACTTTGTGGGCCATATGGTCTCTGTCACAACTATTCATTTCTGCCGTTGTAGCTGTTGTAGCCACAGACTTTATATAAACAAATGGGTATGACTGTGCTCCAATAAGTCTTTATTTATGGACACTGAAGTTTGAATTTCATATAATTTTCACGTGTCATTAAATATTCTTTTGATTTTTTGTCAGCTGTTTGAAAATGTGAAAGCCATTCTTGGCTTGTAGGCTGTGTAAAAGCAGGATTTGACCCATGAGCTCCTGTAGTTTGCTGATCCTTGTTCAGTACCATTATCCTGTTATATTTTCATCTCACTGGTATCAGAAATTATCTTATTTATTTATTTGTTTGTTTGTTGTCCATTTCTCCTGGTAGACTATGTCATCCAAGAGACCACCAGGATGGCTAAATATTAATAATAGAAAGGAGAGCTTTATTGGTCATATAGATTTGCAAACCAGGAAGAGACAGTCTCCCGCTTGTGCCAAAGGTGCTCTTTTTGAAGAGTGACAGGTTGGGTTTTATGCCTCACAGGGCCTGTATTATACACGATCAGTAGGTTTAGGGGAAAAGCTATACATATTTATGAGGGGAGCTGAGCCATGTGTAATGGGTAAACATATACGTAACATATATCCCATGTTCACTTTGGGGCAGGGTTTTGGTATTAAAATGAGGTGGAATTTGGCTCCTTACATCAAAAGGTGAAGTATAGACACAAAGACAGTTTGCGTGCAGCCTCTACAAGCTGGCTGAAACTGGCTTAAGGTCTGCAGTTGCTTCCCGGAAAAGAATGTTCATAAGGCTGGTCCTCTGTCCAATTAGAGTTGTAGTAGTCTGGGTTGTAAATCAGAGTTGATAGCTCTTGTTGTTAAGGGGTTTAGCAAGTATGGTTTTTCTTGTAGGAATTTAGAAATTTGGCATGCCAGCCAGGCCCTGAACCCTCGACCCATAGGTAACTTTGTTTCCTTAACCTTAGGGTCCACCTTAGTGGACATAGGGGTGTCTGTTTTGGTCCCTCAGATCACAATTATAAGCTCCTTGAAGACAAGTTCTTTGTCTCACTCACTATATTGTCTCTGTCAACTAGAACAGTGCCTGGAATATAGAGGAACTTTATGAATATGTGGTGATTGCATGAATAAATCTGTACAGTCCATGAGTCACTGCATCCAATAAAGCCTTTCTTCCAAACATCTCATGTATGTCATATTCCACACCCTACCCAGAGCCTCGCCTCTACCTCTCTGTTCCTGTAGTAGTCTCTCTCCTACAGCCTTCCTGACCCTGGCCCTCACTTCAGATACCTATAGTATAGTACCTTCCTAAAGTGTTTCTTTTATTATGGCATTTCTCTGCAAATTACAAAAGACTTTCCACTATTTTCCAATTACTCCAGTATATTGTTAAAGCCAAATTCCTCAGTTGGGTATACAAGGCTCTTACCAATCGGTTCTCTTCTGCTTCTCCAACCGTGTCTCTGAGCCTTCCCTGGGATGAGCCCTCTGCTCCTGCCTTGTCTCCTAATTGTCCCTGAACCCGCTGCTCTTTCCTGCCTCTGCACCTTTGCTCGGGCTGTGCCCCAGAACCAGTTGGCTGTCCGTTGGAGGAGACTGAACACTCATGTAATGTGCGGTAAGTCTGCAGTGGACGGTGGGGAACAATGACAAATGGAGCTGGGCCTGAGGAAGGCTGGAAGGTAAAAAGCGAATGTGACCAGACGAGGCTTACATGTTGATCAAGTGAGTCAAGAAGTATGTAGTTATCAGTGAGAAGCGCTACTTGGTCGGGTTGTCTAGGCCAGTGCTTTTCAAGCCAGGGTGCAGACGAATATTTGGGGAATCTTGTTAAAATGCAGATTCTGGCAGTAGGTCTGGGGTGGGGGCCTGAGAGTCTGCATTTTTAACCAGCTTCCAGGGATGCCTGTACTTCTGGTTCTAGGATGACCTAGATCTAGGATCTAACTTTAGAAAAGGAGCCCTGTCCATATGACTTGGACATGGGAACAGGAGGTGGTTAGCTTGCCCCTTAGGGGCCTGCCTATAAGAGGCCTACAATGAAGACATTTCTTGCATTCTGAACAACTGAAGAACATGTGTGATGATTCAAGTCTTTCTTTTTTTTTTTTTTTTTTTTTTTGAGACAGAGTCTCACTCTGTTGCCCTGGCTAGAGTGAGTGCCGTGGCGTCAGCCTAGCTCACAGCAACCTCAAACTCCTGGGCTCAAGCGATCCTACTGCCTCAGCCTCCCGAGTAGC
>CAUYRB010023020.1:0-21979 GCA_963574695.1 Propithecus perrieri
CTACTCGGGAGGCTGAGGCAGGAGGATCGCTTGAGCCCAGGAGTGTGAGGTTGCTGTGAGCTAGGCTGACGCCACGGCACTCACTCTAGCCCAGGCAAAAGAGTGAGACTCTGTCTCAAAAAAAAAAAAAAAAAAAAGAAAGAAAACTAGGTTGGCTAAGTGCCCAGCAGCGTGGTTGGGACCAGCATTGAGGTTTTCTAATCTCTGGTTGGTTCTTTTCCTACTATAGCTTTCTGCCTCTTATAGTAAACATTGACTCAAAAGAGACAGTATTTTATGATGTTTGCAAGGATAATTTTAGGACTACCAAAAGATGACATATCATGAACTTCACATGAAAACAATTTTAGGGGCATAAAATCATTTTTGTTCTTATTTTCAGGCAGATAAAGCTCATTAGTCTATGGGCAAAAAGCAAAGGTTTGCTTAAATTTTAAAATTTTCTACTTTAGTATTAGAATTTAGATATAGTTATAAATAACTATATCTACACTGACTTAGCAATGCATTGTGAAAAGGAAATAGAAAGCTTTTTTGGGACGGGCTAAAAAATTCATGTTACAAGCAGTTACAGGCCCTTTTGAACACTTAAATAAGGACATAAATCTGTATTTGAAACATACTAATGTTATCGGTGACCAAAAAGAGTGATATATACACACGACACATACATAATGACCTTGACTAAACTTCTTCAACTAAGTGATAGATGCTTAAGATAAAACTCCTCAAATTTTGTTGCTATAATTTGTTATATATGTGTGTATATATACATATTTCTATCTGTGACATTTACACTAGACTTTTACCTCTTTGACAACAAAATTTTAGAAGGAATGTTTCCTAAAAAATAACATTTTGCATGTTCTTAATGACTAGATGTCTGTTTAGAAAGGAAGAGAAGGGATCTATCTTCTTCTGTTGGTAAAAAGAAACATGTCTTTGAAAATTGCGAGTGTCACTACCAATGCTGCGAACAGCAGGATTGTGTCATTTTGTTATTCATGTGTAACTTTTAAACTTCAAGGTGAATGTTAAATATTCTGCTGTACCTTGCATTACTACTTATGCATGGCTCCATAATGATTCTTATGTTTTATTTTTACCAAATATAAATGAATAAATCTTGTTTGAAGGTGGGGGTGGGGCTCTTATTTTGAAGCCATGACATCTTCTCCAGCTAAAGGGCTTTCATACCACTGGGATGTGGCATATGTTTTAGCAAAGGGCCACAGCAGTGGCAAAAAACTGTCCACTGGGTGGTTTGCTAACGTGGTACAGCATGCCATCGCTACAATTTTCACAGACGCTGATAAACAGGGTCTACTAAAGTAAAACAGCTTTGTATATCCTTTATTTTGTTTCAACAGTCTTTCCAAGATGATGAAGTACAATTTGACAGTGCCAATATTTGCTTCTGTATCGGGGACTAAAGCCCAGAACAAGAAAGGAGCACAGCTGTAGGATGCTGCTTATCTCCCTGGTGTGTAGGTTTGTAGGATGGCCATAGCCAATACCCTTCCCCCACACATAAAAGGCAGCAGAGATGAATACTCAGTCTTCTAATTAACAAACTAATTCATGAGGTTTGCATCATTTTCCTGAGTTCTTACCAAGGGCCAATAAGGAAATCGCTCCTTTGAAGTGTATCTCTGTTATTATCCAACACTATAAGTCAGAGTGCTGTCTTTAGTGTCTGCAAACATATGTTCTAGGAAGATTAGCCACAGAATCACAAACTTATGTGAGAAAATTACTGCTCCATTAAAGTAATTTATGGGATCATGTGCAGAAGAACCATTAGATATGGCAGCCATAGTGATTGGACAGTATTTCATATTGTTAAAAGAATGTTGTACACGATAAACTCTCAATAGAAACAGCTGTAAATTACTTTCAATTGAAGGGTGATAAGGCTTCAAATGATTACATTACATGAGCACGAGTGTTAAAGAATTGCATCTGAATGTTGAAATTAAAATGATTTACCCTGAATTTCAAGGACCCTCATTCAGTCACACCTGCAAAATGTCACCTCCAGGGTCTTATCTCTTCTCTTTTTCATTGCTTTCTAGCTAAAAAGTCAACCCTGACAATCCACTCTTTTAACTTTCTCTTTGACAATGTCTAAATTCTTAAACTCATTTAATTTCAAACTGCTTTGTCATGTGTATAGACTTTGTTTTACCTTCCGTGTTTCTTTAAGACACTTCATTAGCCTTGAACTATTTTTAGCTTTCCATTAAATAAGCTGTAACTAGTCGTAAGAATTTTAAACTAAGATGTGTATGTTACAAGCTGGAATTTTCACTCAATCCTTGATTAGGTAAATGACTGAGAAAGCTATTTAATTTCTTGAGGCTAAAGTATTATTAATCAATATCATCATCATCACTGTCATCATGGATAATGAGCATTTGCTTTAAGCACAATGTAAGGCACATTACCGTGTGACTAATTTAATTTTCAGAATTATTTTATGAGACAAGCATTATTATCCTATTTTATAGATTGAGTGAGTATGAGTCAAAGGAAGGACTCCAAATTCCATTACATGACAAAATTAGAAAATATCTAAAATTGATGCATTTCTCTAATTTGTATTTTATGATTACAAATAGATTTAATATCAATCTATACTTCTAAGTATCGTGATTAAATATACCTTTTGTGCTAAAGAAGTTCATAATTACTATGATACATCATAACTAGCAAAACTTTTTTAATGAATTTATCAAACCCATAAGCTTTTAAAGTATCAATGCTCAGCACTCCCCCTCCCTGGAGATTCTGATTTAATTTTACCTGGGTAGTTATAATGTATAGCCACAGTAGAAAAACCAGTGAAACACAGTTATGACATTATTCACATAGCCTAGAACTAGCTAAATTGAGATGTCAAATTGATTTTTCCAGATGCAAGCTCAAAAACTTAGTGGTTTGGTGCACACTCATTTACTCGTGATATAAGACACAAAATAAATGAATTTTGGTTATTTGGTTGGCTGTAGGTATGCTGATTGCACAATTTTCCAACCATTTCAACTTCCATGCTGAGAATAATGTTATATGCCTTTGAGAATCACCAGAAATGGCATATTATTTTGACATAATACTCTAGAATCAGATGAGTTCAAGAGATATGAAAGTTTCTCTAGAACACATTAACGTATCTAAGCCATGTGTTGCAGGACACAGAAGGAAATTTGATAAAGTGGGAGAAACTTGACATTAAGAGTCTTTAAATTGGGCTTCTAGTTCAGATTCTACCACTAGCTAGCTAAATGCTCAGGACGATGCATTGCCTTCTCTCAGTCTCAGTTTCTCCACCTGAAAAGTAAAGGAGATGAAATGACTGCTAAGGTATCTTGTAACCTTAATATGCTGTCAGTTCTGGGTTAGATGGTATATATGATAATTAACATTCCAAAAATGCTGCATTGGACAAGTTCACTGTACTACTTTGAATTTCACTCATAGAAAGCAGGAAATATATTGATGAGCAGAATTCAATGTTAATCAATTAAATGTTGATCAGATTCCCTGTAGAATCTTTCTTTCTGAGTCTATTTTAATGCAGACATTTTTCTTTATGGAAAATTTCCCTTTGCAATTTGTGATACATAAACTGACATAAAGTCTTCTTTACATACTCCATTGTAAGATATTTTAATTTATCCATACCCTAAGATCTACTCTAAAATATTAAGACTATAGAGAAAGGCAGAGAATTGTGATTTTTAAATCTATCAAAAACCTGGAGGATTTCTTTTGCTTGCAGTGGTAAGAATAAATGCAGAAGAACATTGGAATAGGCGAGTTAGCAACAGAAAACATATTAATGGGTTGTGGAAAAACAACCTTGCATTTATTATCATACTTTTCAGACTAGAGGTTTTATGCTTCACAGTATTCCATGCTTTGTTCTAGGAAGGCAGAAATAATGCCCATAGTAAACCTATAAAGGAGAGAGTTCTGTGTTGTTGGCTGAATTCCTTATCACAAAGATGCCCTTTAAGAGGTTTTCAGAGAAGAACAGAGGGAGAAAAGGAGGGAAGTGGGGGGGGGGAGAGAGAGAGAGAGAGAGAATGTGAATGAGAGAATCTAAAAAGATGGAGAGAGGGAAAAAAGGAAAAGAATATATTCTATATATAAGCCAGGTCCTATCAAATTCGGGGAGATGGTGGTCATAGGGTCACAATCAATGAACAATATTTATGGGATCACGTTTTGTGAATAATGTGTAGTTTTATGAATTCTGCAGAACTGCCCCACCAATGTACTGTGGAGTAGAATCACTTTGACTATCTTGTAACAGCTACCATATCCTCCTCTTCTGCTCTAAGTGGGTTGATGTAACTTGTTGCTGAAGGTGCCCAAAGTAGCAATCAGGCCCGCCAGTGGTGGTGCCTGCCTCCTGCATGCAATACAGCTGTTGTGGACCCGTCTCCCAATAGAGCAGAAGACATCTGAACCAATGGTGCTAATGCTTTAGGGTTCTTTTATGCTCCACTGACACTTACTAGAGTTAGGTGCCATGATATTCTGAGTGACAATTATGTTTTCCCAGAATCACTCTTCCCATGAAAAGACCTTCAACAATGTTTGTGGCATAACTAGACTTTTTAAAAATTATTTCTCAGCTAAGGTCTAAACTAAGACATTTCCCACAGAAGAACTACAGTTTACTCCGCAAAGTTTTAAGATGCAGGGCTAGCGGAACAAGTGAGGGAAACATAATATAGAAATAGGATACAAGAGACTGATTTCACATCCTAGCTTTGACATTTATTAGGTTCCTAAATACAGGTAAGTCATTTGAATGCATTGTGCATTCTTAAAATGTAGGTAATGTAAAATTAATGAAAATGAACCACATGGATGCATTCTCTAGAGAGGTTATTGAATTTCAGGAATAAAGAATGCTATAAACTTTCAGGTAGAAGAAATATGTCACCTATAATACAAAAAGAAATCAAGTTATTTTATATTTGTCTTCTGCAATATTAGATGCCAGAAGACAACAGAGTTTGGGCACGGAAAAGAGTGTGACTAAGGATTCCCTACCCAATTGTTATTCATATCTGAAGGCAAAAGAAAGTCAATTTTAAATACATAACACATCAAAGAAACAAATAAGCATCAACAGCAAGACATTATAAGAGAGATATGTTTCTTTTCTTTTAATAAACAATTGATAAATCTTGATATGAAACTGCAAGAAAGCACAGATTTAATTAAGCACAGAATCTAGATTTCAAAAACTGTGATAAAGGTTATTTATCAGGTGACATGTATAATTCAATAAGCATAATTCCAATCATATTTAAAATGTATAATTATTAAGGAAAATGCATAGAAAGATGTATGATAGAAAAAGACAGAAAAATACAAGAAAATGAGCTTTCTTTCCATTTGTTTTGTTGTTGTTGCTTGGGGGAATGGAAGGGAAAGTAAGATAGGAATGAGACATAATTCCCTCTTCTCTCCTGGGGGCATTAGTAAATACTGTTGAATACAATTAGGAAAATGGAAATAAGCAAACTTGAATGCATTATCAGTAACATGCAAAGTGGAACTCAGTATATGTTTTATTATATGGGAATGAGAGGATTTGTTTTACTGATAGAGATTATAATCTTAAACAGAAAGCTAGCTGTATGCACTGATACATCTATTAAGCGGTAATTGTCAGCAATGCCAGAGAAGTTTAGAGAAACAATTTCAACACATCTCTCTTGGTCTGATACATTATGCAAATAAAAATACCTGAGGGAAAACATGATTGAATAAGATAATTACTAAGTTTTATCTGAAAAAATTATATCTGAGCACATACTCCAGAAACGGAATATTTATTTTAATTCCAAGTACCCACAGAAGGTTTACAAAAGTCAACCCTACATTAGACCACAGAGAGTGTATTCCAAAAAGAAGAAATAATGCAAACTGTTTCCTCCGAAAGTGATATTTAATTATATCCATAATTTTTCAAGTTTGAAATGAGATGAGAAAGACCTAGAGGCATTGATCTGTGAAGCTCCTGAAAGTTCACTAACATTGTATCAGGCGCTACTCCACGCCAGGCCCGAGTCTCGTCTCTGGAGACAGAATGCCCAGGGAATCACAGCATTGCTCTAGTGGAGCTCACGCTACAGACACCATGATTAGAATTCACAAACCTTTCCATCTAGCTAGCTTCTGTCCCTCCTCTAATTCAGGGCCAACATTTCTTTTTTTTCGGTCTGGAAAGGGCCAAATAGTAACTATTTTTGGCTTTGAGGGCCATATGGTCTTTATTACAACTACTCAACTCCGCCACTATAAGGTGAAGAGCCAAGGGAAAAAAAAAACACAAACAGGTGTGGCCAGATTTAGTGTGCAGTTTAGCTTGCTCACTCCTGCTCTGATTAAACCTACTTTCCCTCCCACCCACGGGAGTAAAAGCAGCACTTTTTCAATTATGTTTGTTGATCTTTTTTCTTACAATCTCAACAAGATAGCTTACTTTGCATATTTTAATACAAATATATTGAGGCTAGATTTCAGCTATATTATGGAGTTAATAAGATATTTGTGGGCTTATCTGGGAAACTGACCACTGTAGACCATTTTAATTTTATGACAGCCTGTGTTCTAAATTCAAAACATGTCTCATGTGTTAAAGCACAATTTTTGGAATATGGTGTGTTGATGAAGTCATTCTTACATCGTTATTTCTTTAACTTTTAGAATTGACATAGTGAAACCATCACTGAATATGGGGGAGGGGAGATAGCAACACTCGCAAAATAAAAAATAATGTAGTATTTCTGATGTTTATCTCATTCCATTTAGGGATTTCTATGAACCACTTTATTGTAATTATGAAGTATTTACATAAATGCTCAATAACTCTCCTGCTTTTCTTTGAAGTCTGTCTTCTTTCAGCTACAAAGGAGAAATTCATCAAGATAACTAAATTATCATTTGAGCTACACACATTTCCTTTGTAAAATATTCAGCAACTCCAATCATCCTTCATGATGTAACAATATCCACCTGGGAAACTTTAATTCAAGCTTTCAGGAAAAGGGGAGCAAACCTTTTTGAATATTTAGCTGAGCCTGGGACTGAGAATAGAGTAGAACACACACACAAAATTAAAACAAATTCCATTAACTAATATGTCTTCTCTTAACTCTCATCAGTTATTTAATCCCCAATGTAATTGTCCATATTAGCATGGTATAGTCTTTTAATTCCTTAGAGTAAGCTTCAGTGTTTAGGGTTACACATATTTTGTTTTTTTGGAATCTATTTAGTCTCTATTATATTTCAAAATATCCTGTATACTGCCTGCCATTTAAATTACTTTAGAAACCTGTACTCGATTTTCATGGCCCTATTTGGGTTCTTATTGATTTATCATTAAGGCATTTCATCAATTGAAAAATCAGTACTTAACACGTAACTTCATTATGTTAGATATTCTGAGGGATGCAAAGTAACTCCAGTGCATAAAGTTCTTCAAATTTATAGCCCACAATTTTTGCCTTTAGGCATACTGACTGGTTGGTTTGGGGAAAAAGTGGAGTTTTCCTATGTCTGGGATCTTGGCAGTTGAGGATGGGCGTATGGAGAAAAGGGAAAATAAAATAAGTAGCTTCCACAAGGGAGACCTTGAAAAATAAGGAAAAGTCCAAAGATCAGTTGTCTAATTCCAGGGAGAGGTCAACACCTGTATCCAAACTAAAGAGCCAGCTACTATAGACAGGTTGAAGTGAAAGATTTGGAATGTGAGCCCCGAGAGATTCCTCAAGGTAATGGTCGTGGTAAGGGAGGATATTTCAGAGAGAGCCTCAAACAGAGAAATGTAGGTGAGAAGAGTATTATAAAGGGCTCTGAGTTGGATTAGACAAAATGTCATCACTCCAACCCATGCTTTGATGTCATGGAAGTGACCCAGTTGTTCCCCATACAAATTAGGGACTTTGTGCACTCTGATAGCACAAGTCCACAGGGAAAATGGCAACTGAGTTTCTAGTAGAGATTGTGGCAATACATTTTCTTGTGGCGATAAATTCTCTGAACAGTCAGTGGTGGGAGCAGATCTGCAGCAGTGCTGGTGGACCCAGCCCCTTGTTTCTGAGTCTGGCTCCCTTAGGCACAGTTGGATGGCCTTTCAGAGGGCTCACCAGGGGAGCAAGCCTCATGGTAAAACCAAAAGAAAAAAAGATGGAGAGTCAAGAAAACTCCGGGTATCTTCTCATTCGTGTGCAGAGAGGAGACTTTAGGGCCAGTGAAAGGTTGATTGCAGCTAATGGACCCCATGGCTAATGGAACCAACTCAAGATCTGCAATGCCAGAATCCCATACAACTGCCTGGTGTTTCCTCCTTGTATCGGGGGGTGGAGGCAGAGTTCTGAAAAGCCTGGCCTCCCTTCAGTGGAAGGTAATAAAGGAGGAGTTGAAGCCAAACCAAGTTTGAATCTTGAAAATAGAAGGCTTTGCAAATCATAAAATATCATTCCCAGAAGAGAATATTTATAGGATGGCTGTGGTTTTAGTTGCTGGCTAAAAGGAATGTTTTAGGGATGATGTACAGGTATCAACAAAGTAAAACTAATGTATGAAAGAGTAGAACAAATTAAGTGGTGGTAAAACACAAAAGAAAGGAGCAAGAAATAAGAACCATGGCAGCAGAAGGTGCTTAAATAGGACATAGAAAACTGAGTAGGACCTAAACAGAAATTGTAGTAAAGACACGACATTTCAGGAAGAAGTTAAATTTGATCTTACAAGAGAGGTACGTGAGTAATTGAGACATGAGCTAGCATTCTAGAACAGTGAGGGAGGAAGTTCAAGGCAGGAGGCTGGATCAGACATGAGGGCTTGTGAAATCAAATAGAATTGAAGTTAGATTTGGGAAGAAAAATTTTAAATCAATAATTTAAAGGGTAAAAGTAATGTTTAAAAGGATTAATCTGCTGTGCCAGAAGGAAAAAGAGCCTGTGCCGTGATCCAACATGGAGCAACGGAAATGGATAAGAAAAGTTGTAGATAAGGAATCTGCAGGTACGACAAGTTGTGAAACATCAATTCATAAGGGGATGCCTTTCGCTGTTATAGAAGAATACATCCTGTGCATTACTGGGGATGTGTTATATCCCAGAACAGAAGGAAATATTTCTCCTGCTTGCCAATCTGGTAGATTTGCTATCTTCCTAAGAATAGAAATATGAACAAATAATAAATACATGTCTCCTACATTTTTTGAGCCTCCCAATTGCATAGCCATTTTCAGGAAGGATTCCTGTGGGGATGTTGTTAAACATTAGAGGAAAGATCATTAGACTAATGGGGTATCTTCAATAGGCAAAAATCAAACAAAAAGTAGCAGAGTGACTCTCTTGGTCTCTGGAATCTTTTTCTCACACAAATACACAATTATCTTCAGCCATATTTGCTCTTCAGTGTGCTCTCAGGGGAAATGATACTAAATATTTCAGATTTAAATGTATTTTTTCTTTTTCTGTTTTTTAAAATAAATTCTTTTATTTTTTATTTATATTTTACTGTTTCATTCCTGTGAGCACTGGCTGCTATATATTGCAGTCATTTTGACTGTGAGAATAACTTCCAATAGAACATGGACATTAAAATGTATTCCAGAAATAATACCAAGGAGGGCAAGATAAGCTCTAACTTAACCTACAGGACAAATGAACCTGACATATCAACATATTGCAGGATAGTAAATCATCTCCAGAAAAAGAAACAATACTGTGAGTGCCTTGAAGTCCACTTGTGTAAGTGCCTGGATGATCAGCAATTTCTCTTTAGAGCCTGAACAGTTTTTATTCTTTTGTTCATGGGACAGGACTTATGAAATGTTCGATCATAAAACATACCATTCATTCTTAGTTAAAACCTTGAGTTTCAGAAATAAGGCCAGGCTTATTTTGCCAGGTAAGCATAAAACTACAACAAAATCCAATATTTTAATAATATTCATTCTGAATGTTCATCTGAACAATGAAAAAACAAAGTCTTT
The DNA here is from genome assembly GCA_963574695.1 of Propithecus perrieri. Classification (NCBI taxonomy): domain Eukaryota; kingdom Metazoa; phylum Chordata; class Mammalia; order Primates; family Indriidae; genus Propithecus; species Propithecus perrieri. The sequence continues at coordinate 10,037 of CAUYRB010023020.1, forward strand.
AGTTATTCCACAGTTCCTATCCTGATCCTCTTTTCAGGGATAGTAGATCTGGGAAGGCATGAGAAGAGATGTATTCCCTTGTGGCAGGGTTATGGGAAGATATGCTTAAGATTTGCAAACATTACTACATGTTAAGCCTTGTGTTACTGTTATTAGAAATAATGATAAAAATTCAGCATTGCATATTATCCTGAACACTATCTGGGGCACTTTTCCTATTACTGATATGGAAGCTGAAGCCAATACATGTTAATGTATTAGTCCCCTAAATCATAGATGTTTAGTGGCAGAACGGAAAAAACCAAATGGTCTTAAGTCCTAATTCCCTTAATTAATGCTGAAATAATGAAAGTGAATCACACACATCATGGCCATATTGACAAATTTGGGTAAATTTATCATGCTATTAATATTTCCACAAGGTGCATTAAATAACTTGATGATGGTACATTTGGGGAAGCATAGGTATTCCAATTCAAAGTTGAAGTCATGGAAGTGTTTCCACTCACTAAAAGAGCGCAAAATGGTTTTTAGAAATTTGTAGATCAAGCCTTGGGAAAAGTGGATCCAAACAATACTTTACAGCAGTCATAGTGGAATGAAGACAACCAGGATCATATACCATCCCTCCTCCTCTTATAGTATAATACCTTTTGAAGGGCACATCAGATAGACTTGAGTTTGAACTTCAAAAGAACTGATTTTTAATGACAGCAATTCCACTTAACTGGGTATTGATCCTGGTGATACTGTTTAACTTCTCTGAACTTATTTTTTTATTTTATCTTAATATGTATAATAAGGACAATGAAATACAACTTCAAAGCACTGTGATTACATATTACATATGACACATACAACATAAATAATTTAGTAGTTGATGTGATGAATAAATGGAGGCTACAACTATTATGATTTCCTACCACAGTAGCTAACACACATGAGGTAGGTGATTGAGAAAGAATAGAGGTGGGAGAGAGACCCTCCTTGGCAGTTTCTGTTGAATACACACATTTTAATTTACTAGGTTAAAAAAAGGGGATAATGAAAGCAAAATAATCACACATAAATGCTGGGAATTTTTGCAAATTTATTAACTTTTAAATGAAACGTATCTATAAAACAAATCTATTTTGATAGCGAATGGATATAAGCCCCATACATTTTCTCTTAAACTTTAACAACTTTAAAGATAAGTGAAAAGGAAGGAAGAAAAAGGGAAGGAAGGAAGGAAAGAAAATAAAGGAGAAAGGAAGGAGGAAAGAATAGGATAGGAAGGAAAAGAAAAGAGAAAAGAAAAAAGATGAAGGAAAGACAAAGACAGGAAACATCTGATCAATATTCAAAAGGACTTACTAGTAGCTAAAGGCAGAATCTGTAATTGCTAAGCTACTTAAAACTTAAGCGTCTAGTCAAGGAGGCTGTGAATTAGCACTGGTGTAATTATTAAAGTGAAAAAACTACACAAAGTCTCTGAACTTTCCCTGAGGATGTTTTTTCTGTACTTACTCTTTGTGCCAAGGCACCCAACACCATGCAGTGTTTAGTGCTTTGGCAATCATTGTTACAATGTTTTAGTAAAATCCCCTCAACTGTGAATGGTTTGAAAGTGGGGGGAAAGAATAACACACACACATACATACATACACACACACAAGCTGTCGCCTTTTCACTAAAAATCATTTCATATTGTTTTAAAGGAAAATGGACAACATATCCAATATGCCGTTGCTATAAAAACATGTTCTTTACCATTTTTTCAGGATTTTTATCAACATTATAGAGATTATCATCTTGATACATTTTCTTTTTATTTTAGTCGCACATCTATACTCTATATAGAAAGGTTTGAAGCATTTATTCCTCAGGCTTCAAAGTATCACTTCAGACTACAAAATTTTGCATGAAGATGGGCTATGTGATCCGACCAATTCACTTAATCTTCTGGGATTTGTTTACCTCACTGACAAAATGAACAGGGTGAACCTTAGGATCTCTAGGGTATCTTCAGGTTCCTGATATTTAATAATTCTCTAAGTAAATGTTATTTTATATATTCATGTTTTTCCAGGAAGGGCGCATAAGACTAAAATTCATAGAAAACTGTGCTTAGCGTACGTGTATCAATTACTGTAGATCACTATTTATTTTAGTGAACTAAATACTGAGTTTTTTTCTGACTTTTTAGGTTGCATTTCTTTGATATTGAAAAATATCAGGTAGACTTGAGTTTTCACAATTATTTTAAGGTAAATTACATCCCTCCATCATTCCTTAGGGTTCTACATTTATCTACACTCTGTGCCCAAAGTTACTGGTTATACAGAGACCTCCATTATGATACCCTGTACAGAATAGCCCTGACCCCATTTCTAATACTTTTTCCTAATTATAGCTTTAATTACCCCCTCCATAATCGTTCATCTCTTCTTCCTATTGTCTCGTTTCTATCTTTCTCAAAACCTGTATTTCCCCACTATGGCCTATGTTAGCTAGGTGATCAGGAAGGAGCAGACAAATTAAACCAATTTGAAATGTAAATGATGACACATCACCTGCTTTATTTCAGCCAGGAAAATTTGCATTTTCCAAAAGGCTTAGTTATCTTTGACTGCTGGATTCATTTGTTAATTTACAGCCGGTATTTGGGGGATTAGGATACCCTTAAATCATACCCACCAGCAGACCTTCTGAATGGCTTTAGTCCCAAATCTAGGATTACTCAGATACGAAACTGGCCAAATTATCTCAGACCTTGGTTCTAAACTTAGTTCTTTGAACTACGAGCAGAACTGACTGTGGGATTAGAAGACTTGAACTGAAAGATTAATTTTGCATGTTGTTTCTCTGCACTCTAACTGTAGATGAATCATCTCATTTCTAATAAAATATTTAATATTTTGAGAAACAACTTAGTAGATGTACATTTTACTACATTAAAGTGTGACTCCTGAAGATTACAAAAACTAGTGTTACAAAAATATAAAATTTAAAAATGTTATTTACATAGGATTGCACACTCGGGGTCAAATGGAGGATGTGTAGGTCACTACTTCCATAGGTAGAAAAGATTCTCAAATTACTAATCAAATGTGTCCAAAGTTAATGTTTTGTATTGTATGGACTAATACCCAATGAGGAAATAGCAAATGATAACTTAATTTACTTTTCTTGGCATGTTTTACAAATCTGATGTATCAAATTTACAGTGGCCATGATGAAATTACAGATTTAAATAATATTAACTGAAAAGAAATAGAGGCATGTAAGGAATATGTTCCAGGTAGTTTATGAAATAAAATACAAACAACATAAAGGCATTCAATGCTCTTATGTTATATTCAACAAAACGAAGGTCATTCTCATAGGGGAAATGGAAGGATTAAACTTGATCTCTAAATCTCTATACTATGGTTCTTTGATTCTAAAATTGGAGGTTTTTTAAATAGATGAAATGATAGAAATTATAAGAATTCTCTATGGAGGTAGAAGTAAATAAAATAAATGGGAAAGAAATAGCATGAAAATGAACCCAATATTGTAAATAATAACAGTGACGGTCCAAAGAATTTCTTTCATATAAATATGTATTCTTGTTTTACAGATAAAATAGTTCAAAAATTATTTTTAGTGGGAGACACTGGGAAGTCAACCTTTCAATTTATCACCTTGTTTTCATGTCTTAGTATTGACATGTGAAGAAAAATCCAGTACCAACAAAACTAGAAAGAATTTGAGGCCTTCTTTAGAAGTAATAGCATAATAGCTGCTCTGGTTCAGTTTAGTTTTTACTGTTATTTTTTTGGACATAGGAGCAAATGCATTGAACACTCAAAGAAGAAAATTACATGGTATTATCGGAACCTAAGAAAATGCCAATCTGTAGGGTTTTGTGTGTTCGAATAACTTGACAATAGTTTCTGTTCTTTTGTTTTTTGTTTTTTTTTTAATATTATGTCTTTTGCCTGGAATACAAAGTTGATACCTAACATTTTTAAGAACTATGAAGAAATTGAACGTTATCCCAGAATTTCTTATACTAAATCAATACAGCAGAAGAACTTAGTCAAGCAAAATGGGTTCTTTGGGAGGCCCTGATGTCCTACAACACAGTTCAGATGTACAATTCAGGAAATTCTGTAAACATCAGAACTATTCAAATTTGCAACCCCTGAATAAGCAGCATGAAAAGCCAGCAGAGTGGAAACAAAGACTAAGGCATGTTGGGCACAAGAGGTTGGAGTAAAAGGCAAAAGAATTCACAGCGAGAACAGAGAGCAGAATGGATCTCAATGCTCTCTGAAGCTAAACCAGATTAAATGTCTCTATCCAGAGTGACCATTCTGTGCCTACTGCCTCCTGGTTCCTTGTCTTCCCTGAACCCTATTGCAGGCATGAGGCCACTTGTGGCTATAGGTAGAGGCACTAAACCTTCTTTTCAAGGTGGCGAAGTATAATCTTTCTACATGCTTTAAATCTAATTTACTTAATTTAGGACACACAGGACAAATTTACTTATGAATTACCTAATAGTAAAGCAACCACAGCAGAATTTAGGCTTCATTGAAGGCCAGTAACTAAACTGCATCATGTCTGTCTGAATCTCTAGCAGCTAAAACTGTACTTGGCACATAGAAGGTAACTCAAATATTTGAATGATGAAATTACTCACAGACAACACTGGTACCGAGCTCAGCTTTATAGAGAATTTCTACTGATTCTCAGGGAATTGGATGCTCTGATTTTCATTCTGTTTACAATAAGCATAAGTTGCTTTTGCCTGGCTTTCCAAAGGATGTCTAAATTCTCTGTCAACCTGTATTTCAATTAAAAATGACTGCCAAAATTCCTTCTTACAGTACCCCTAATCTTCTGAAGCAAAATTATTTTCTTATTTTCACTTTCTTTATACCATCAATCCCTAAGCTTAATTTCCTTATTATTTTTGTAAAGAAACTCATAGGCAGTATAATCTATACACAAAGAAGGGAATGATTTACTCTCATTTTTCTCCCAATTATCAAGCATATGAGAGTCTTCAACACTTACAAGTAGGAAATTAGACTTGTAATTATTGTTCCCCAATATGCCATACTTATAGGATATTATTAGGAATGAATAATGATATAATTCATAAATAATTATAAATAATTCTTAACCAGTACTTTGTTTTATTCTGACATGTGAAGGAAGAAATTTAAATATGTTTTTCTAAAGCATATATTTTTCATATACAGTATGATAATTTCCTCTAGGGTATCAATAATTATAGATGTGGAAAGAGAGAGATTGCATGAGAAGAATTGTGAGTCTCTTTTAGCTTTGTTGTACACTTTCCATAGCTCCCACTAGGGACATAAGCCAATGTTGCTAAATATTTAACATTTGTAATGCTATGATAGGGTTATTGCCAATGATGCAATAATATAAAAGGAAGATAATACAAGAGAGAGAGAGAGAGAGAGACAGAGAGAGTCAGAGAGAGAGATATTGAAAATAATGTAGCAAAGAGTCAATAGCAATTGTAATAATATAGAGGGAAGTTCAAATTTAGAATTAAATGAAAGTTGTGCATTTGTAAAAAAAAAAATAATAAAAAGTACATAAGACTATATCCATTCATATAAATCTAATAATAACTAACCCAGTAACTGCATTTTATTAATAAAGTCTCTAAAGTTTTCTTAATATAATTTATTCATAATTACTGAGATTCACTTTTGTTTACAGAGTCACATATTAAGGGTAACCACATAATCACAAATGAAAACAGTAAAGAACACACTTCTCTTACATCATGCTCATATAGTATATTTCTGCCTATCCTATTGAGATGGATCATTAAAAGTTAATTTCCAAGAGGGAGTGGAGCAAGAGGACCTAACAGAAACCTCCAGCAATCATTCCTCCATAGGAACACCAAATTCAGCAAGTGTCTATGCAAACGTACCTTCAGAAGAACTAAAAAGCAGGTGAGTGATCATGCCACCTGGTTTTGACATTATATCAAGGAAAGGGGCACTGAAGAGGGCAGAAAAGATAATCTTGCATTGCCTACACCACCCCTGCCCCATCTCCCAGCAGTGCTGTGCCAACACATGGAGTGGACAGAGAATCTGTGTGCCCAGGGGAGGGAGGGTGAAGTGATTGTAAGACTTTACATTGAACTCCAAGGCTGCCCTGGCATGGGGGAACACAGCACAGGGCAGAATTCTGCCAGTGCCCATGGAAGGAACATTTAGACCAGTCCAACCAGAGAGAAATCCTTCAATCCAAAACACGAGTGCTCTCTATCCCCAATGTTGTCTGACAAAAAGCAGGTTGGGGACTGGACAAAATCCATTAAGGCAATCAGGACACAAGAGCTGCAACCTTGGGCAATTTCTGAAGCTGTGCTGGCTTGGAGCCAGTGGACTTGAGGTATACATGACCCAGTGAGACACCAGCAGCTGTGGCCAAGCCAGTTTTTGCGTCACTCCCTCCCCCCAGCTACAGGGAATGCAGCTCAGGGAGTCTCATTCCACTTGGGGAAAGGAAAGGGAAAAATTTAGAGGACTTTGTTTTTGTAACTTGGGTATCAGCTCAGCCGCAGTGAAATAAAGTACCAAGCAGACTCCTGAAGCCCCTGAGTCCAGGCCTTAGTTCCTGGAAGGCATTTCTGGACCTACCCTGGGCCAGAAGGAAACATGCTGCCCTGAAGAGAAGGATCCAGTCCTGGCAAGATTCACCACCTGCTAACTAAAGAGCCCTTGGGCTTTGAATAAACATCAGAGGTAGCCAGGCAACAGTCACCACAGGCTTTGAATAAGACTAGGCTGGCTTCAGGTCTGACCTGGTGTTGGTGTCCATGAGAGAGTGCCCACATCACTCCTCTCCCAACTCCAGCATCCCAGGATGGAGAGTGAGGGAAGAAAGTGGAAGACTTTGCCTGGTAATCCAGGGAATTCTCCTGTGTCTGACCCAAGTCCATCAAGGCAGTACCACCAGGAGTCTGCAAGGGTTGTAACTGAGGTTGGGGCACGCAGTGACCAAAGACTTAGATCATAACACTCAATTTCCTTTGAAAACCTGGAAAGCCTTCTGAAGAACGAAGGGTTCAAATAAGCCCAGTCTGTGAAGATTAAATAAATGAGAAACTCTTCAATGCCCAGACATCAATGAACATCCACAAGCATCGAGGGCACCCAGGAAAACAGGACCTCACCAAATGAAGTAGATAAGGTACAAGTGACCAAACCTGGAGTGATGGAGATATGTGACTTTCAGACAAAGAATTCGAAATAGCTGTCCTGAAGAAGCTTAGTGAACTTTCAGACAACACAGAGAAGGAATTCAGAAGCCTGTCAGAGAAATTTAACAAAGAGATTGAAATACCAAAAAAAAAAAGAAAAAAAAAAACCAAGACATTCTGGAGCTGAAGAATTCAATTGACAAACTGAGAAATGTGTCAGAACCTCTCAGCAGCAGAATTGACCAAGCAGAAGAAAGAATTAGTAAGCTTGAAGATAGGCTATAAAAATACAGTCAGAAAAGAAAAAAGAATAAAAAAGCATGAAGCTTGCCTACAAGATCTAGAAAATGGCCTCAAAGGGGCAAATCTAACAGTTATTGACCTTAAAGAGGAGGTAGAGAAAGAGATTGGGGTAGAAAGTTTATTCAAGGAATTTATAACAACGAACGAAAACCTAGAAAAAGATATTAATATTTAGCTACAAGAAGTTCACAGAACAGATTTAATCCAAACAAGACTACCTCAAGACATTTAATAATCAAGCTCCCAATGGTCACTGATAAATCAAAGGTCCTAGGGAAGCAAGAAAAAAGAAAAAAATAACATATAAAGGAGCTTCAATACATTTGGCAGCAGACTTCACAGTGAAAATCTTACAGGCCAGGAAAGAGTGACATGGCATATTCAAAGTGCTGAAGAAAAAAACCTTAATCTTAGAATATTATCTTTAATACAGAGTGGGGAAAGGACAGTCTCTTCAATTAATGGTGCTGGGAAAACTGAATATCCTTATGCAAAGAAATTAAACTAGACCCTTATCTTTCTCCATATGCAAAAATAAAATCAAAATGCATTAAATACTTAAATCTAAGACCTGAAACTACTAAACTATAATACTAAAAGAAAACATTGGTAAATGCTTCGGGACATTGGTCTGGGCTAGGACTTCTTGAGTAGTACCCCCAAACACAGGCAATGGAAGAAAAATTGGACAAGTGGGCTAACATTAAGCTAAAAAGCTTCTGCACAGCAAAAGAAACAATCAACAAAGGGAAGAGACAACTCACAGAATGGAAGAAAATATTTGCAAACTACTCATCTGACAAGGGACTAATTAGAATATATAGGGAACTCCAACAGCTCAATAAAGAAATCAAATAATCCAATTAAAAATGGGCAAAATATCTGAATAGACATTTCTCAAAACAAGACATACAAATGGCCCGTAGCTATATGAAAAAATGTTCGTTTGTCATCAAAGAAATGCAAATCAAAATTATAGTGAAATATCATCTCACCATCATTAAAATGGATTTTATTAAAAAGACTAGCAATAATGAATGCTGTTGAGGATGTGGAGAAAAGGGAACTCTTGTACACTGTTGGTGGGAATGTAAATTAGTGCAATCACTATGGAGAACAGTATGGAGATTTTTCAAAAACTGAAAATAGAAGTATCATATGACCCAACCATCCCACTGCTAGGTATGTATCCAAAGGATGGGAATTCAGCCTATCAAAAAGATATCTGCACTCCCATGCTTATTGTAGCACTATTTACAATAGTCAAGATTTGGAATCAACCTAAGCATCCATCAACAGATGAATGGATAAAGAAATTGTGGGACATATATACAATGGAATATTATTTGGCCACAAAAAAGAATAAACTTCTGCCTTTTGCAACAACATGGATAGAACTGGAGAATGGTAAGGGAAATAAACCAAGAATAACAAGACAAATCTTGCATATTCTCACTTATATGTGGGAGCTAAATATTAAAAACAATTGATCTCATGGAGATAAAGAGTCAAATGATGGTTACCAGAGGCTGGGAAGGGTAGTGGGGAGAGGGGATAAAGTGGGGAAGGTTAATGGGTATAAAAACATAGTTAGATAGAATTAACTATATTTGATAACACAACGAAGTGACTATAATCAACAAGTTAGGGTATAGTTTAAAATAATAAAAGAGTGGAATTGGAATGTTCCTAACAAAAAAATGATAAAGCCCTAAGGTGATGGATGCCCCAATTACTTTGGTTTGATTAATTCACATTCTATGCCTGTAACAAAACATCACATGTACCCTGCCAAGATATGCAACTATTATGTATCCATAATATATTTTTAAAATCCCACCTGAAAAAATTTATTTCATCCCAAACTAATAGTCCCACCTCGCCCATTCGTTCACAGTACAGTTTTGTCAACGGACTTATTAGACAGATCCAGAAACCTAAATGTAGACCTTTTACTCCTCAATTACTCAAAGAATACCACATAGTGGGTTCAAACCTGCTTCCAAACCTTGTCACCTGGTCTCACTGTGCTTCAATAACCTATTTCTACTCTCCACTTTCAAATTCAGTTTTTTGTGACTCACAATACCAGCCTTCATGTTGATTCAGATGAATACGCATCTCACATTCACTGAGGTGATTTCTGCCTCTGGGCATCCATTATCATTATTGCTACTGACCAGAGCGCTCTATGCCTTTCTTCCTTAATCTAGATACTTCCTATCCTCACACAGCTGGTTGCAACCCATAGCATGGTTCCTAACATATAATAAATTGGTGTTTAATGAATAAGGAATAAATGAATGAGTTATGCAAAATCTATGAAACCTATACTCCATGTTATCCTGAATTTATAACCCTATGGCAAAATTTTAGCAATTACCGGAAAAGTGGGGGCACCTATAAAGTAGTGTTTTCCTTGTCTAGGGAATACATAATTTGAGATTATTCTCTTCTCTGGATGGTTTTTTATAGTTATAAATGAATGTTGATGACAGCAATCAAGTTACTAAGTCTGAAGAAGCGGAGCTCATGTTCTTATTGTGGATATTATTGATTGGGATATTGAGTCGTTCAGAGCTATGCATTGGTAATTAGCTACTTCTCAGCCAAACTTTTATCCACTAATGGATTATATGTTCCTAGAAGTCAGGAGTAATATCAGCTGTTTTCAACTAACATATATTGACTCTATTTGTATGTCAGGCATTCCTTTAAGGTCTCTGTATGGTATAATAGACAGTACTGAGCAAGTCATGGAGTTCCAGTTCTCACAGAACTTATAGTTCAGTAAAGGGAAGAAACATTATAATTCAATTTTATAAAATAAAGTACAAAATTACATAAGTGACAAACTTTGAAAGGGCAATTAAATTCATCAAGCTCAGAAAACATATGGCATATGGCATAACAGATTTGAATTTGACCTTGTATCCCAAAATATGCAGGTATACTAATCAGGCAGCATACTAGATAGCCAAGATACAGGGGTGTGTGTGTGTGTGTGTGTGTGTGTCTATATGTGTGTGTGTGTGTGTGTCTGAGAAAGAAGATAGGATTGGATTATATCAGTTTCACCAAAATGTCAATGTTTATAGGAAATAAATGGGAAAAATTCAATTATAAAAAACACTTGGAGAAAAGTAAAACAGCATTTCTATCTATCTACCTATCTATATATAAATACTTGTACATATATCCATTGTAAACTTTAATGTATTATTCAATCCTTAACATGAGATTGGATAAAAAGTTCATTCTAATAATGTATAATAAGATAAAAAGGCTTAAAGTGACTGAGCTAAATTAATTAAATACAGAGTTCTCTGCACTTAGTTTTCAGTCAGTTAAAAAATGCCCAAGTTTTTTTTTATCCTTAGAGCAAATGTATTAATACTTCTACTTGTTTTGGTGGGATTTGAATGCTTGGAATCTTTTGAAAGCAGACAGGATTACATCAATGTTTTCCAAATATTGATGTTAACAGAAATTTTATGGGATTAAAAAACCCAAAATATTTTTATTTAAAGAAAACATCTAGAGAAATTAGATGAAACAGGTTTCAGTACTTCAGGGCCTCTCAACCATTGGGACCACAGATTCAGCATTTTTCAGAGCTATCACACCATGATCTTCCGTTGAAGAACATCTGCAAGTCTGGTACGCCAAAGAAAATGCATCGGAAAACACTAATGAATGGTTTTTTAAGTGAGGGTACTAAAAGAGCTTACAAATTTCTAGAAAGTGTTAACATTGTACTACTCACAGTGGCTAATTACCTACAAGATTCCTTCAATTATCCACAAAGAGATAAAATTAAAATACATAACAATCAGAACTTGATTATTATTAAAAATCTAGAGTGATGGTAATTGAAAGGTTCCAAAGGCAATGCTCCTTTTTCAGATCATAGTCAGAATTGTTAATTTGAGAAATTTAAAAACAAGAGGAGAGGCTGGGGCGGTGGCTCACACCTGTAATCCTAGCTCTCTGGGAGGCTGAGGCAGGCGGATCCTTTGAGCTCAGGAGTTCATTCAAGACCAGCCTGAGCAAGAGCGAGACCCCGTCTCTACCAAAAAAATAGAAAGAAATTAGCTGGACAACTAAAAATATACAGAAAAAATTAGCCGGGCGTGGTGGCACATGCCTGTAGTCCCAGCTACTTGGGAAACTGAGGCAGAAGGATTGCTTGAGCCCAGGAGTTTGAGGTTGCTGTGAGCTAGGCTGATGCCACGGCACTCTAAGCCCGGCAACAGAGCAAGACTCTCACTCAAAAAAAAAAAAAAAAAAAAACAAGAGGAGAGAGAAAATCAGAAATTCTTTTTGTCAAAAAAGAGAATTCAATAAAATTTTTTAAAAAGTTTAGAACTCTAGATTGGTAGGATGGCTGTGCAGTGTATGTTTAAATA
>CAUYRB010023021.1:0-13085 GCA_963574695.1 Propithecus perrieri
TAATCCACTCATGGATTGACGGGCACTTGGGTTGTTTCCACATTCTTGCAATAGTAAATTGTGCTGCCATAAACATTCGGGTGCAGATGTCCTTATCGTAGAATGTTTTGTGCTCTTTTGGGTAGATGCCTAATAGTGCTATTTCTGGATCGAATGGTATTTCTATTTTTAGCTCTCTGAGGTATCTCCAAATTCTTTTCCACAGAGGTTGCACTAATTTGCAGTCCCACCAGCACTAAAAGTGTTCTTGTCTCTCCACATCCTCGCCAACATTTGTGGAGATTCAATAAAATTCAAGACTTCAAATTCTCTGTTTGTGTCCGACTAGTTTTCTAGGATTACTGTTACCGACATGTTCTTTTCTTTTAGAGTAAAGAAAATTGATTCTATTTAAGATTAGCAGGAAGACAAACTGTGAGCATAGGCGTTCTAAAGCAAACTTGTATTCCAATTCTCTCTCCAGAGTTTACTTGCTAGATGATCGTGGGAAAATTATTCAACCTGTTCAAGCTTCTATTTTGATCTAATATAAGGGAGATCATAAGACCTTGTGATCATAAGAGAGTATTATCCTAATTGAAATATCTTACCACATTGTCTAGCATGTGATAAACATTAAATTAATAGTAGCTATTATTGTTATGATGTGAGTTACTATTGCAGTGTAAAAGTGAATATTATAGTTATAAAATATTTAGTCTTATTGTGTTCAGGAAAATTAGTGGGATTTCAACTAATCATTTTTTCAAAAACAATCATTTTTTTCTCCATTGCTGGAAATAGGAAAATATGCAGAAATGTAACCTCGATCCTTTGTGGTCCCACTTAAATGCAAGTAAGGGCTTCCGCAGTAACCATGTTCTAAAAATCTGTGCTCACAACACTGGCTGTATAGACCATATCTCCATAAAGCAGGTAATAGCCCTTCTGCATGTTTAGATGACAAAAGTCCTGGCTTTTCTTTTTAGTAGTGGATGTCTGCCAAAACACCATGATGTAGCCGGAGGTTAAAGGCAGGTCCTTAACTATAAGGACAGTTGCCAGGGTAGGGTACTTACCATACTTAGGATCTGGGCTTCATCCTGGCAGGAAGAAAAAGCAGGTCTCATATCTATACTCAGCATGCTTTCAGTACTCCAATTTTTTAGTATAATATACTAATATCACTTGAGAATGATATATGAACCCAAATGCCAGCCTAGCACTTTCTAGTGTATACAGGTCTCACCCAGATATGCGACTGTCATGCAGGTAATTTGAGTCCAGATTCCCTTCCTCCTGATATCAATGCACCTGGGAAGCAAACAGTTTAATGGGAAGGTTACCTGGTAACTATTTATTTAAAGCCAAAAGAAGTGGCTCACCTAAAAGTATAATTCATTCAAGTGGCAAAGGTTGATAAAATATACCTGGGGAAAACAGCACACTTCTCTCTGGTCACCAAAAGTCTATAACCCTTAGATCTATGATTTCTAACTTGCATGCCCGCGATGCTCATGTGTATTTTCTCTTAACCTTCTCTTTCTGTGTTCCATTGCTAAACACACCTTTTCTAATGTCATTTTTTTTTCCTTAGCTCTGTCTGTATCATTTTTTTTTTTTTTAGTTACTTGGCTATTCCCAGCCTTGCAGACAGTCTGTCTTCCAGTTCTGTGCAGATTTAGCTACTGTATTTTCTTGAGTCTGTCACTATAACTACCATTACCAGTAGTGATGTTTATCCTGAACTCAGAAACTTTAAAATCTATGTGAAGCAGGTGCTGTTGGGGGGGGGGTATGAATGTAGAGAAGGAGTATTTCTAGAGCCTCTATTCAATGGGTTTGCACAAGTTGTTAACACATTGAACTAATACAGCACCAGTTAATAAATAGCTGTTACTGGGAACCCCCTAAATACTGCCCCAGCCCATTCCTGGGGCCACTAACCCACCCTGTGACCTAGGAGGGCATCTAGGACTCTGTGCCAGCCTGTGTCCTTTCCAATTGATTATTGCCTTTAAAGTGCTAGTTATTAAATATTTGTATTAGTGCCAGTAAATACACCAATTTCACTCTCTGGGGGAAAAAAGCAAAACTGACCTTTCTTCCTTTGTCTCCTAATTCTTGAGAAGCACTCACTCTCACTGCTTCTGAGTAGTTATATGGCATATTATAGAATAAAAAGGGGGTGGGATCATAAATGAGTCCATAATCTCAGCTCTGAACAAGACCTCCCTCAAACCAGTCTAGACAGAAATGAAAAATTTCTTACTGAGAACAGCATCCTTCAATGTGTGAGGAGCCCTTTCCTCTTGCATGTAATTTAAATCTTCTCTAATTTCCTTTCTTTATTGACCTAAGTGACTCAAGAAGCCCTTTAAACTAAATAGTGTCTTCTCAGAGAGAAATGTGAAGTGTTTATTTTAAAATAGTAAAGAAGTAAAATATTGAGTGAATTCTATATACATTTGACTTGCTCCACTATCACTGATATAGGGTTCAGGAGAAACTGTAATTAATCTTTCTTTTTTTTCTTTTTGAGTACTATATTTATTTTGGTAGAAACTTCAAAGCATATTTATACTTCAGATGGTGACTCTGAAACACTAAATTGTATGATTTTCCGTGACACATTGTATAATCTCTCAGAGCAAACAATTTTCAAGTTCTGCTGAAGCTAATTGCCTTTATAGATCAAATTGTTAAATTTGAGTTATAGTTTAATTATGTGGAATGGGAATGCTTGCTTGTCTGCTCTATAAACAATTTTATTCTATTGTGAAATGAATAGTTCTTAAATGAACTGCCTTTTTTAGAGATTTTTGGCATTTTGGGGTCCTGCCTTGATATTGCTCTTAGTCACTATGTCATGTGAATATGTTTGCATCAAAAATATCTGAAAGGAAACAGTTTGACTTTCTTCTTTCCAATTTAGATGCCCTTTATTTCTTTCACATGCCTAATTGCTCTGTCTAGGACTTCCAGTACCATGTTGAATAGAAGTGGTGAAAGTGGGCACCCTTGTCTAATTCCAGATCTTAAAGGAAAAGCTGTCAGTTTTTCCCTTTTGATATTACATAAGTATGGTTTTGTCATATGTGATTTTTATTGTTTTGAGGTACATTCCTTCTATGCCTAATTCATGGAGAGTTTTTACCATGAAGGGATTTTGAATTTTGTCAATTGCTTTTCTGTATCTATTGAAATGATCATATGGTTCTTGTTCTTCATTCTGTTAATGTGATGAATCATTTTTATTGATTTGTGTGTGTTGGACCATCCTTGCATCCCTGGGATGAATCGCACATGATCATGGTGAATGATTTTTTAATGTGGTGTTTAATTCCATTTACTAGCATTTCACTGAGGATTTTTGCATCTATATTCACCAAGGATATTGGCCTATAGCTTGTTGTTGTTCTCTAGTGTGGTTTTGGTATCAGGATAATGCTGTACTCATAGAATGAGTTTGAAAGAATTCTTTCCTCTCCAATTTTCTGGATTAATTTGAGATGAATTGATATAGTTCTTCTTTAAACATTTGATAGAATTCAGAAGTGAAGCCATTAGGACCTAGGCTTTTCTTTGATGAGAGATTTGTTATTACTGATTCAATCTTGTTACTCACTATCAGTCTGTTCATATTTTCTATTTCTTCATGGTTCAATCTTGGTAGGTTGTATGTGTCCAAGAATTTACTCATTTCTTCTAGGTTTTCCAATGTTTTGGCACATGGTTGGTTATGATATTCTCTTATTATCTTACATGTAGAAAACCCTTAAGAGTCCTCAAAAAATTGTTAGAACTAATAAATGAATTCAGTAAAGTTTCAGGATACAGAATCAACATACTAAAATCAGTAGTGTTACTATATGTTAATAATTAACTATTAATATATGAAAGTGAAATCAAGAAAACAATCCCATTTATGATAGCTATAAAAAAATAAGATGCCTAGGAATAAATGTAACCAAGGAGGGTGAACCAAGATCTCAACACTAAAAACTATAAAACACTGATGAAGGAACTTGAAGAGGACAGAAATAAGTGGAAAGATATTCCATGTTCAGTGATTAGAAAAATTAATATTGTTAAAATGACCATATTACCAAAAGTGCTCTACAGATTCAATGTAATCCTTATCAAAATACCAATGACATTCTTCACAGAAATAGGAAAAACTATCCTAAAATTCATGTGGAATTATAAAAGATTCCAAATAGCCAAAGCAATTTTGAGACAAAAGAACAAAGCTGGAGGCATCACAGTACCTGAGTTCAAAATATACTAAAATCTACAGTAACCAAAACATCATGGTACTGGGATAAAAACAGACACATAGACCAATGTAACAGGATAAAGATCCCAGAAATAAATCCACACATCTATAGACAACTATTTTCAACAGAAGTGCCAAGAACACACATTGAGGAATGGACAGTCTTGGCAATAAATGGTGCTGGGAAAAGTGGATATCTACACGAAGTATGAAACTAGATCCCTATCTCTCACCAGATACAAAATCAACTCAAAATGGATTAAAGACTTAAACATAAAACCACAAACTATGAAACTACTAGAAGAAAACATAAAGGAAATGTTTCATTATATTGATCTGGGCAAGGACTTTTTGAACAAGATCTCAAAAGCATAGGCAACGGTAGCAAAGATAGACAAATGGGATTACATCAAACTAAAAAGCTTCTGCACAGCAAAGATAGCAATCAACAGAGTGAAAAGACAACCTACAGAATGGGAAAAAATATTCACAAACTGTACATTTGACAAGGGGTTAATATACAGAATCAAATAACTCAATAGCAAAAAAGCAAATAATTTGATTAAAAAATGAGCAAAAGACCTAAAGAGACATTTCTCAAAGGAAATGGCCACAAATGGCCCACAAATGGCCAATAAGTGTATACAAAAATGTTTACATCAGTGAAATATGAATAAAAACCACAATGAGATATCACTTCACTCTAGTCAGAATGGTTATTATCAAAAAGATAAACAGTAACAAGTGCTGGTGAGGATGTTGTGAAAAGGAAATCCTTACTGTTGGTAGGAATGTAAATTAGTACATCCATTATAGAAAACCATATATATGTTTCTTAAAGAATTAAAAATAAAACTACAATATGATCCAGTAATCTCACTACTGGGTATGTATCCAAAGGAAATGAATTAAGTATGCTAAAGAGGTATCTGCACTTCCATATTTACTGCAGCACTATTCACAATAGTCAAGATAAGGAATCAACGTAAGTGTCCAACGATGGACGAATGCATAAAGAAAATGTGGAATATTTTTCAGACATCAAAAATAGTAAAATCCTGACATTTACAACAACATGGATGAAACTGGAGGACATTAAGTTAAGTGAAATAAGCCAGGAACAGAAAGACAAATACCATATGATCTCACTTATATGTGAAATCTAAAAAAAATGTTCATTTTAGGAGCTGGGGAGGATAGGGGAGAAGATCATGGGGAGAGTTGGTTTATGGGTACAAAATTACAGTTAGATAGGAGGAATAAGTTCTGGCACAGTAGGGCGACTATGGGTAACAATATTGTATTGTGTATTTCAAAATAGCTAAAAGAGAGAATTTTGAATGTCTCACCACAAAGAAATGATAAATGTTTGAGGTAATAGATTTGCTAATCACACTGAATTGATCATTACACAATGTATACACATATCAAAACATCACAGTTTACTCCATAAATATGTTTAATTATTATGTCAGTTAAAAATAAAATAAAACTTTAAAAAAATCTCTGAAAGGACAACCAGAGACTGAAAATCCATGTGAAAAAATAATGTCATCGAAGAGCTCAGTTAAACATCAAACAGAACCAAAGCATTTGTGGAATTTCAGCCCGGGTTATTCCATCCTTTGTCTGATATTCATGGTGAGGGTTCAATTAGTCCCGGCAGCCACTGCCAGGTCAGCAGCCTTCTTTCAGTCATAAACTCTGAAGGTGTTCAAGAGGCTTAAAGGATAAAGATGTGCTCTCACCACCAAAGACACAAAGAACTCAAGAGTGTTTGAGATTCAAAGAAGGAAACCAGCAATCAGTGTCAGTTGTCCAAAAACCTATATGGTTTTCTTGCACTGTGAGCAGTGCTAAATGTTAGTGAGGAAAACTGGATATTTGAATGTACCAAGATGTAAATATGAATGATTGCATTTTGTCAGAATGTGGGAAAGGTAAGGCAGAGGATTGAGAGGAGAAGACCAGAGAGCCAGATAAGAAAACAGAGGTGAGCTGAGTCAATGTATCATTTACTTAAATGGAGATTACATATCCTTTTAAAGAAGGACCAGCACTTGCCACCTAAAAGGGAAATAATTCAAAAAATGAAATAAATCCAATATGTGTTTTTATTAATGATAACAAAATTACTAAAGGTGATTTGATGTAGAGGTCAAGATACCTCACTATTATGAAAGTGTATGGCTTTTGTAAAGAAAGAAAACTATTTTATCAAAGTATTTATTGTGGTAAGGAATTTTACATTGGGGTCTAGTACACATGTAAGTATTCACACATAACGTACACACCCATAAAACTTTTATATATTATAATTATTCTTACTATATGTGATTCATTTGATGTTTCCTGTTCTATTCCATTTAACAAGAAAAAATGATGCACCCCTTAAATAGATTTCATGTGACAATCCCATTAATTCCTTGAAGAAGCTATATCTGGGCCCCTTGTAGGGTATCTTTACACCTTTTTGTCAACTTCAAACTGCCCAAGAGGCAGATATATAGCAATTCTGACTCTCAGCCTGCCTAGTGGCTTAGTACATTCAGGTGTAAGTCACAAAGTAATTTTCTAAGTTAAGCTTACCCAGCCCCAGTACTTCTTGCCTTGGGTATTTTCACCTCTACCCGTTCCATCAGTGTGGGTGATAGTAAGAATCAACCCCAGCACCTTGTTAAGGTGAGGTTAAATTGTGGATCTTTGGGATCTGACCATACACAGCTACTCAGGTTGAGGCTTAGGCCTGCCCGATATTTTATCCCCACAATGTCCATCCTGTCCACTGGGGGTCAGGCTGACATATAGAGCAATCCAAAGGGTTTAAATATAATGCAAATGGGTACCTCAGTAGAGACAAGGTCCTGATAGCATCGTCTAGGCAGATAGAAATGTAATGATTTAGGGAATAAGGACAGAGCATAAATGTCTGGTAGCTAGAATGTTTCATAGTACCAGAAAGAGCAAGGTGAAGGACTCTGATAAATAGTTTTATAGACAAGTGAGGAATGTTTCATTAAGGGCTGTTATGACATGAAGGAGTGTGCCAAGGGACAGCTGTGTAGACATAGATTCTCAGCAATGATGGTGGCACAGACTCATATTAGTGGTTCCAGCTATTCGTATCTTGAAGAGCCTTGGCAAGCCAGGCAAGTTTGGTGTCTCGAGGACAGTGATAGGTATGAAGTCTATCCAGAAGTCTTAGGTAACTGTATTTGATGAAGAAAACCCACCACATTTTCTGTCTACAATTGGGTTTATATTAAGGTGTTTATTTTCTCCAGGAGTTCTGTAAGTCAGCCCCTGAAGAGTGGAGGGACCCAGTTCATTGATGACTGTAGCTGTCCTTATTTAATACTCACATTTTTACTGTCAGTGGCTCAGTGCCTCTTGGGTAACTCCAAGGTGAGGACCCTGATTGTGGGGCCTCGAAACCACCCTTCCTTCCCCCAGGCACCTGGCTGGACCAGTCACAGTGGAGTGATCCTGGTGACACTTCCAAGCAGGAAAAAAAAGTATGTGCTTGTTTGCTGAGCTTCTGGTTTTGACTCTTCAGAATGTATTTCTGCATTCCTCTAGTTCACAGGACATTAACTAGGAAAATCTCTAAATTTAAAATACAAAGTAAGGTTGGGAGTAAAGTTTACTATTGTTTTTGTGTGTGTGCGTGATGGACAAGAAGATAATGAAGAACACGTGAAACTAGACTGTTCAGAGAGTTTGAAGGTTACCAGGTTAATGGTATTGGAGTTGGGGAATGACCCAATAAAAATAAATCCATATCTACTTTGTGGTTGTAAGATTCAGTCACTCTTACCTAACTCTTGTCTATGTAAATCACACGCATTCATTGCACCTTTGCCAATATTGTTCCCTGTGCTTGGAAAGCCCTCCCCCTTTCTCTCCAATCAGCAGGGAATTGCTGCCTGCCTGGGAAAAGCTATGTGTTATGCACCATCAATTACTCCCATAAAATTCTATCTCTTTACACCGAACTTTCCCTGAAAATAATAATACCAATAATTTCTAGGTATATCATTATTACAATGTGACAAACCCCATACTCTGCTACAGTTGAGTCCTTTAGTCTTCACAACAATCTGTTTATGGAGGTATGATTATATTTTGCAGAAAAGAAAATGACACAGGAAGGTTAAGTGACTTGCTTAGGGTTCCAGAGCTGGAATTTGTAACCAGGCAGTCTGCCTCCACTAGCTGCCTATTTACCACAACGTTGAGCTGACTCCCAAGTTATTGGCTGTGTCTTGTGTATCTCTGTAGCCTCAGTGTCAAGTGCAGTGTCTCATTCATAGGAGGCACACATAAGTAACGTTAATTAATGAAATTCGTGAAAGACTAGAATCTCTTAACAAGGGCTTGCCTCTCCTCTATACCTGAAGCTCAGACTTGGTAAAGGAGGATTTTGGAGATTAGTTTGAGCAGATTTGGAGTCAAGTTGTTGTCCAGACCAAGAAGTGTGGGAAAGTCCTAGATATAAGTAAAGGGGATGTCCTGAGTGGAAGATGAGATGTAGCACTGAAATAGAAAAACTCCGTAGTAAGAGAGATGTGCATCCCAGATTAGTCCAGATATCCAGTTGGTTGGGACAGAGTGGTGTTGGTATAAGAAAGGGAAGTAATTAGAAAAAAATGTTCCAGATGTCGCTTTGTTTCTTTGGTATCCTGGTTAATTTTTAGGTGGTGATATGAGGAAAAATTAATTTTCTTTTAGAAGATAAGAAAGAGAGTATATTAAAATTGTAGCTTTAATGATATTGGCTATTATCCAAGACAGCACTTCATAACAATTCTTTTGACAATTATTGTTCCATGAGAGAGAAATGGCCCATTCATGACAACATACATTCACTCAACAATATTGCCACTCTGGTTCTGTGATGAAATCCATGGTGACCATGGATTGGAGAAGAGAAGGAGATGACTAGATTATAGGTGTGATCATTGTCTCCAGAATATATTTTACCTACGACTTCAGATTCCAAACCACTAAAATCCAGGGATAGCAATGTGGAGAATTTTATGCTCTTATGGCTAGCTTTCAGTCTTTCTTGGCACCCCTAGGTAGTCTAGGTCCAGACAGATCTAATGGGCAGAGTTTTGCCAAATAGAGAAGGTCTGAGCCAATAAATGCCTTATTTGTTGCCTACCCCACTAGTATGTTTTTTGATTGGTCAAGCTGTTTCATGATCCTATTCTCCATGAAGAGGTCTTTTCTTTAGACTTAAATCTGCGGGCTTAGGGAGAGATAAGAATTTCCCTCGAGGATTTCACTGATTTAGGCTCCAGAAAGGCAGATCCCAATATTTTTAAGAAAATTGTTCTCCATCTTAATGTCAGACTCTTCTTCTAAGATATAACTGTCTTCTGAAAGAATGAGGTGGGAAAAATGACCTGATGCCATATTGTTCTTACCAATTTTCCAATTGTTATTCCCTGTTTCAAACATGTATTAGATATTCAGGCTCAGCTGAAATATGTATGTATATGTACATATAAATAAAATGTGCATACAAAGGTGGTTCATACTAATTACAGCTATTTTTATGATCAGTAGCAATTACCACAGAGGTCTGTATTTCATATGCCTTAATCATTAGAACAGTGTCAATTAATGGATGCTCTGTGCTTCAGTACAGACTTAAGGATACGGCCAACTTTAAAATTAGATGAATATAGAGGGAAACAATGATATAATCTCTGACAGAAATAATTTAGGGTGAGAATTTATTTCAGAATGATGTACTGTGTATTAGTTTATATTAACTGAGACTTAATGACAGATTATGTTAGAATCAGGGGCTATAAATAAAATTAGCGTTTAAAATACAGGATATTTGATATCAATAACCATGACTGTGATCTGACAAAAGAAAATAAATCATATATATTCACCAAGGAGCCACCACCAAGGCCTTCAAGTGCCATGTCCAGTGTTGCACCAAGCCTCTGCCACGTATCATCAAGTACGTGCAGAATTTTAAATGTCTAAATGTACATTTACATATTAATATTAAATTCTGATAGCCCAGAGAGGTACATATTAACAATAAAAGCCATACTCATTTCTATTTTGTTGTTGTTTTATTTTGTTCTGTTTTTAGTGGCAAAGAGGGGATTGCTCTTTCCTAATTCACTAGTTTTGGAAATATTATTCCAAGTTATCACCTTTGGGGTGATGTATTGCTTTAGATATGCTGTCAATTTTCCTTTTCTATCCATCCCTCTAATTTATGATTTATAACTCAGTTTTCCCGTTCAAAATGAAAGCGTTTGGGCCAAATCCAGCCTGAATCTACCCATCCTTCTACAAATATATATTGAATGCCTCTTTTGTGCTAGGTGTTGTTCTAAGTAAGTAAAACAATGAATATAGCATAGGATTTCCTAAATTCTCCAAGCAGCAGGTATCAGGGGGACGGCTCACAGATAGCAAACAGAAGAATGATAATTTCAAATCCTGGAGGATGTGATAGAGGTTTTTCTCACAGGAGGCTCCCTTGTGATGTGGTTTGAAGCTGTGTGGGTTATCGAGAAGTTATTCAAGTGTGTAGAAGCATTTTGGCACCTTTGGATAGTTTTCTAATATGTAAAAATACAAAGCAGGAATACAGGCTACAGAGTGAGTGGGGTTAGAAGGCCCTTTAGTATGATTGGCCAGGAAAGACTTTGTGAGGCCCCAATGGTGAGAGCAGGTAATAACAAAGACCTTCAGGAGGAGTGTGGTAGATAGAGGGCCTGTTGAATGCAAAGTTCTAAGGAGGGCTCTGGCCTGACAAGCACAGGGCTCTGGAAGACAGCCTGTGTGTCTGAAACAGGATGAGTCAGGTAGAGAATGGGAGGGAGCGAGGATGGAGGTGGAGAGGGGTCAGAATACAGCTAACTTTACAGACTACGGTAAGATGCTTATAATTTTAGTTGTAGCAAGAAGCCATTGGAAGTTTTTAAGTAGTGGAGTGATTTCAATTGATTTGTTATTTGAAGGTCCCTTTGACCGCAGTGAGAATAATAGATGGGATAGTGTGGGGTGGGGTGATTGGGTGAGAGACAGGAAGACCAGATAGGAGGAGATTGCAAAAGTCCATAATATGATTTTGTCTAGGACTAGGAAGACAACAATAGAGATAGTGGAGGGATCTTGGGCTTGGCACATGTATTGGAGGTAGAAGTCTTTCTAATGGACTATGTGCAGTGCTAAAGATGAGGATGAAGGAGCGCTACTTCAGTTATACAATTAATATTTTCGAGTCCCTACTATGTTCCAAGCATGAGGTCAAGTAATGGAGATACTATGGTGAACAAAACCGGACACAGTCTTTGCCTTCATAAGACTTAAAATCTGGTGAAAAATAATCATACAAGTAAATAAATAAGTACATGCTTAAAAACGACAATGAAATAGAGCTATGGGGTACTGTAAGTTCATGTAACGAAGAGACCTAATTCAGCCTGGGGGTGGGGGGCTGTGGGGTGGTGGTAGTAGGTGGGTGGATATGCCAGGTCAGGGAAGGCTAAGATCTGAAAGAAAAGTAGGATGTTACTAGGTGAGCAACAGTGGCTGTGCGTAGTCCCGGTGATTGCAGTTGAGGAACAGACCTCAGAGAACCAGTAGGGCTGAAGGGCAAACTGGGAGAGAGTGAGGAGAGGCTGGAAACTGTGGAATCGAGCAGACTATACATGGTCTTGCAGGCCTGCGGTCCCCAACACCTGTTAGGGATCCGGCCTGCAGAGCTCTGCACCTCCCCTCTTGGAAAAATTATCTTTCACAAAACTTAGGAACTGGATCGGGTGGCCAGCGGGCCCACACAGCAGGAGGTGAGCGGTGAGCAAGGGAGTGAAGCTTCATGTGTATTTACAGCTGATACCCATTGCTCCCATCACCGCCTGAGCTCCCCCTCCCCACCCCCATCTGTGGAAAAATTGTCTTCCATGAAACGGTCCCCGGTGCCAAAAAGGTTGAGGTTCTCTGTTAGGCCGTGTTAGGGAGATTGGCTTTTATCCTAATAACTATAGAAACCTTTTAAAGGAAACTGTCTAGTCACTAAAGTTTCTTCCCATTCTAAATTCTGTATATTTCTGCAACTTAATTTGAAATAAGAAAATGGCTTATTTTCTTATGTATTGCAAAGTGACCTTCAAGAAACAATGAAACTGCTAGTATTTGATTAACATAATTAGACAGCCTCTCCAAGAATCAGCATGTATGATCATCTTCCCCTCAGGTGCAATTAAACATTCAGGATAGCATAGTCATTTTATAGTACTGGTGTTATGACACCATGAATATTATTCTTCCCAAACAAATGCCTTTAGCCACTATTCCATAGGCTCTTCTCTGGCTATGTAATTTTTTTTTTTTTTTTTTTTGAGATAAGAGTTTTGCTGTGTTGCCTGGGCTAGAGTGCTGTGGTGTCAGCCCAGCTCACAGCAACCTCTAACTCCTGGGCTCAGTAATCCTCCTGCCTCAGCCTCCCAAGTAGCTGGGACTACAGGCACGCGCCACCATGCCCGGCTAATTTTTTCTATTTTTAGTTGCCCAGCTAATTTCTTTCTGTTTTTAGTAGAGACGGGGTCTCGCTCTTGCTGAGGCCGGTCTTGAACTCCTGACCTCAAGCAATCCTCCCACCTCGGCCTCCCAGAGTGCTAGGATTACAGGCGGGAGCCACTGTGCCCGGCCTAGAGTGGTTTTTTTAAATGGTGGTGGACGTTTAGGTGTTTTTTTCCCTTACGCACTGTTGAGGAGAAAACCCTCCTCTTTACACACTCCCGGAAGCAGAGTGGCCACGCAGCAAAGTGGCCAAGTACGGAAA
>CAUYRB010023024.1:0-20556 GCA_963574695.1 Propithecus perrieri
GAGTGCAATGTGCACTACCCGAATGATGGACATATTTGAAACACGGACTCCGGTGGGGGGGAGAACCAAGGGCAACACACGTAACCTAAACATCTGTACACCCATAATTTGCTGAAATAAAAAAAAAAAATAAAAAAAAAATAAAATAAAATGTCCATAAAATTGAAAAAAAAAAAAAAAACATATACACGAGTACACCCATACGTAAATACAATACAAAGCTGAGTATGTGTGTATGCGCATAAATTATAGCTAAATCCTACACTTCCGACAATGTCGACTTCAGCCAAAACAAAAAGTCTGTTTTCAGAAATGAGATAAATCATGACAACGTTATGGTAGAAATGTCTGTCTTGTTAGTAAAATGGGGAGAGACAGAAATGGAATTTATAGGCAGCTACTCTAGAGCAATCCAGAATATTTTCTATTCCCTTCATGCTGTGAATAAGAGAAAAGTTGTATGAGAAAATATTTCCTTACAAAGTGTTAGTTTCCTTTCAATCCATTTATCTGTGTTTCCAATGGCATAGGGAGAGCTGAGGACGTGTTTCCCATCAGAGCAGGTTGCCTGTGGTGATGCAGATAGATAACTTAACTAGCAGAGAAAACAAAATTTCCTGCTTAGGTGTCTCTGTTCCTCCACGTTAAGTATGACTGTGCGCACACACACACAAGGGTCCACACAGACACGGATTGGTGGAAACTGTCTCTACTTCTTTGATACTGATCCCTTCTCTTCCCACCTCACAAAGAAGCACAGACAGAAGAAAGCTAAAGGAGCTGATTTCCTCTATGTGAGAGGTAACTTTCTCATCTTGACATCGAAAAACAGAAATGCCTAACAAGTACAAATTCAACGTACCTCATAATAAAACAATTTCTTCTTTTAGGGTGGAATAAAATAGCCTCATATCCAGTTTTCTTGTTCACAATCTGCACCAGCTACAACATAGAATAATCAGAAATCTGAAATGAGATTTAAAACAAGTACTTCGAACAAGACTTTTCTTATTCATACACTTAGACTCGGTGGAGACATTTATGTCTCATTTCTCTGAAGTGGAAATTTAAACTCACCTGTTATTAAGTCTATATTCACTTGCAATCAGCATTTCCCCAATCACTCTATGTTGCTTATTTTCTCTATTTTATTTGAGTCTCTGCACTAAATTCTAATGAATTTGTATTTGTTTGCTTTGTTCTTTGCATATACTAGGTGCTTAATGGATATTTTCTAAATATTTCCAAATGCAACTCAATTGGACAATTCTTCCATGTACAAGATCATTCATGTTCCTGATTTTCATTCCAGGGGATATTCTTTGTGTGTATTTTGGAAAATATTGTGTGCTATATAGGCTTAGCAGCATTATTTTATATCTACATAAATAATGTATCAATATAAATAACCCATTTTATACTTTACTCACAATTTCCCTTTTCTCTTGAGGAAATAGTTACTGTGATTTTAAAAAAGACATAAAAAGAGAAACAGTGAAGTTAAATGCAATAATCAGTGGGTTTCTTATGTACAGGTTTTCTTAGTAAGGTCTTAAACACTGAAAATCAGGAATAACAAAAAAATGAAGACTTCTGTCATGCATAGCTTCATTAAGTTCTTTACATGAAATAATGAATATTATATTTTTAATGACCAAAATTTGTAATAGAGTACATCCAATTCTAGAGAAAAAGTCAGTTGGCACTTCATCAGGCCAACTCATCAATCCAGCTGCTTCTATAAGTGAATTATGATTGTAAGAATTATAAAATTGAGAAAAAAACTATGTCTTTCCGATGAATCAAAGAGCTTCCTGAACAGTCTGGTATTTAAACTGGTCTCATAAACAAGGAAGTATCAATTAAGATAAGTGTCCACCACAAAGGAATAGCCTGTCTAGAATAATACTAGCCAACCTTTCTTGAGCACTTACTATATACCACACACACTATTCTAAAAGCTTCATTTATAAAAACTCACTTGTTCCTCAAAATCCTATGAGGTGGGAAATTTAATTATCTGTAGACATTCCAAAGAACAGAAAGTTAAATTAACTTATCTCAATTGGAAAATGGTCAAGTACAAACCCAAAAGTGCAGTATGTCATTGAGGAATAGTAAGCACGTCAGAATGGCTAAGGCACAGAGAACTACAGATTATACTATTCCAATGCTTAAATTATATATTATATTCTACACAGGACCTTTCCCTGTACATCGAGTATAGCAGATACTTAATAAATGTAAATTAAGTTGAATTAAATAATTTTATTTGTTCCTATTAAGATTTTTATTTCAATAGTACTTTTAGGAGCAAGGTAAAAAGTATTTTAAATAACACTAGATAGAATATAAATAAATTCTCGAGATGGGCAGCGTTACTCAAGTAAGTGTTAAAATATGAGCTTAGTGGTCTACTTAGATGCCATAATGAATATAAACCCAGCTCCATGACTTACTATAAATGTAGCTTTGAATTTCTTTATTTTCACTCTGTTTCATTTTCCTCATCCCTAAAATGGGAACAGTGATTATACTTAACTCACATGGTTTTGGTAAGTATTAATTAATTAGTATACATACAATTCTTGGAGCATTGCATGGAACATTCAAAATGCTCAGTAAATGTTAGTTATAAAGTGTATGATGATTATGATAATAACAAAGATATGTGGAAGCATTAAAACATAAAATAAACATTATTTTTCACATTTACAAGTAACTGTGTGTGACGCATCTCATTTTCCAATTAGAATTTCCAGTCTCATAGTTGCATTTTCCTTCTACTGTTTGCCAGTCCTAATCTCATTTTATTTCAAATATCTCTCTTTGCTTACTAATGTTTTTGTAACAATCACACACTACATGTGTCTTGTTTCTACTTAAAATTCAAATTAATAAAAACCGGGATCTATAATTTATATTCTTATAAACATGAGTCATATATTGCACGTCTACTAGATGCTTAATAATGAACATCAGGAAATAGAGAATAACCTCAATATTTGTCTATGACTGCTTAGTTGTTTCAGGTCACCTCAGGTAATGAAATAGGAAGCAAACCAATGAACTTTATGTGTTTTAAACACTATGACTTTACATAACCACCCAAAGCATAACCTGCTTGAATTTCATATATCTTGAAAAATGAGGCCAACTGATACTTATTTTGAAATACCACAATATTTAAGCCCTCAGTGAACAGCATTTCAGAAATGTTCATTTTGATTGGGCACAGGAAAGAAAGGGCATAACTTAGAAACAAAATCTGCAGTTGAGGTTAATCGTGACTTGTGAGGAGATAGCTGTTCCATAAGTACATGCCTATTTCCCTCTATTCTGGATGTGGAAGCTGTGAGTTTTAAGTCAGGTCAAAAAAAAAAAAAAAAGAGAGAGAGAAAGATATTTCTTAAAAGAAAGAATCTAGGCCACATTTGGCCTCAAAAGCTTCTTTGCTCATATATTTGACTGTTGTCCTAAATTTAAAAAGTCAAATTTCAAATAAACTAACTTTTCTCTGTGTCAGTTTTGGGATTGCAAATGAATACACAAAATAACAAATGTTTTTAGATTTATGTTTTTAAATCTCTACCATATCTCTACTATTTATTGCACACAGTCAAAGCTTAAACCCATATTTCCAATTGTAGTTCAACATTTTCCACCTAGAAACACTGTATTTATAATTAATTTATGTATTCAACAATCATTTATTGAATCAGTATTAAAACTTTACACACTGTGCAAAAGTTGAGATTGGGGATAAAATCTACTCCATCTCAATTAAATCTGCAGGACCTTAGCTTAGCAGAAAAAGATCTTGAATACATACATCCAGAAAGTATCCAGTTAATATGTAATTTTCATATTACATGGGTGGATACTTTGAGGACAGCCCTTGTATGTACTAAATAATTCAATTAATTAATTAAAAATACCTTGCAATATCTTCATTTTTGTTAAAAAAAGAACTGAAGACTTTACACATTAAGTACTTTGTCAAACGTAACTTATTAAGTCTAAAATTTTTATATCTATATAGTGCTATTTACTTGAGAAAAACTTATAATTATATACCAAAAGTCAAATATATTGCAGGGTATAGAACAGAATGTGAAACATGGACACTGCCCTCGAAGAGCTTACAATTTTCTCAAAGAGACAGTACATAAACATATAAAAGTTTTAAAAATAATACAAGAAATACTACAAAATCTCATACATTAATAAATGTACAGAAATTGAGTTCTTTATGAAGAAAATATTTTTTCTTTTTAAAAAAGGCTTCAGAGCTATATGCAAACATAATGTCAACAATAATCTCTTCTGTGATGTCTCCATGCAATGTAATAAAATCTCAATCACACTGGAGCAAGAAATGAAATTATCTAATTAATTTATTGAAAAGCTAAAAATCAGGATTTAGGCACAAATGAATCTAAAGGTTCCAATATGGTTGTCAGTCTCTGTCTTTGTATTGATTAGGCATTCTTTGCTAAAAATCAGCAGATGGCTGTAACATGAACAGACACACACACACCCCTTTCTTTCCAAGCATATATAAGCAAGAAGCCCCAGGCCTAATTTATATACATTATGATAGCTAAGAGTATAAATATTTGGCTTCATATTCCATTTGTGTCTTTTTCCTAGCTGTGAGACCCTGAGCTACATTTTGCTTTTTAAAAAACCTGTCTGAGGCTTTGTTTAAGTATCTCTAAAATGGGGATAATAATTATGGTTTCTAACTCATTAAATTGTTTGAAAGATTAGATGAAATGACTCAACTCAAAAGGCTGGTGTTATGCCTAAAAAGTAGTAGGTGTTCAGTACACAGTAGCTGCCATTAATATAAATATTATGCTGATCATGCTATATACAATAAAAAATGCCCTCACCAAAGCCCAAAGATAGACGACTCTAAGCTTCACCATCTGCTGAATCCCAAGTTGATGCCATGGGCAACTCTTCTCTGAATCTAGGATGATCATTATTATTTCCTCATCAGTAATGGATGTAATATTTGGAAATCAGAAAGTGTGAGACCTACAACTTTGTTTTCATTTTTCAAGATCTTTTGGTTATGCAGGGTCTATTGAGAGCCTGAATATATATATATTTTTTAATTTTAGAATTTTTTGTCCTATTTTTACAAATAATATCATCAGGATTTTATTAAGCAATGCAGTAAGTCAATAGATTGCTTTGGGTAAAATCATCACCTTAACAATATTAAGTCTTCCAATCCATGAACATGGAATGTCTTTCCATTTATTAATGTCTTTTTAATTTACTTTCAGCAATGTTTGGCTTTAAGATTATTCCTAAACATTTTATTGTTTTTGATACTATTATAAATGGAATCGTGTTATTAATTTCTCTTTCCTATTTTTCATTGGAGACATTTTTCGTAGCTAAGAATATAATCTTTTCTGAAAAACATTCTGTGTACACCTAAAAGAAGTTGGATACCGCCATCGTTTTGTAACATTATTCAGGTTAATTTGTTTAACGGTTTTTTTTTTAAGTCTTCTATTTCTTTATTGATTTTTCTGCCTATAATGCTATCATTTAATAATATTTGATTATTTACAGTCCACAAATTATTGCTTTATGTATATTGAAGCTCTGTTATTAGGAATGCAATCATTTAGCATTATTATGTTCTCTGGGTTAAATGATCCCTTTTGTGAATATGAAATAATTCTCAGAGAGAGTGATATAAACAGAATTTACAATAGAACTGAATGAAATGGTAACGTTTCTGAAGATAGAGAAAAATCAAGGCAAATCAGGTAGATTCAACTCTAAATACCAAGTCAAGACCGGAGAAAACCATCCCTGTTACACTATGATTATCCTAGTCAAGTAAGAGCTCTTCTGTCCCTCATAAATCTTATTTTCCATTCTTTGAACCCTACAGAGTAAAATCCAGAGTTAACAATATGGATGAGAGTGTAGAAGATCAGGAAAGAAAGAAGCCATAACTCCTTTATCTACTAAAGGCGCATATCCTTTCAAAGCCCAAGTTGGAATAAGAGAAAAGCTTTATCATTCAATAAATTGTATAAATTTTAATTGCCAATTTGGACTGACATTATTTGCTACTAATATGACACAACTTTCCTGACAAGAAATGATTGTAGGAATTTATATAACTAACATAAATTATATAATTTAATTTAAATTCATTTTTAATAAATGAGATTGGTATTCATAGAAGCCATAGAACTTTCTCTGCTACATCTAAAAAAATCAGAAATGGGTTTGACTGAACTGTGAGATACAAAAATACAATCATTTATGAATTTCTCTTATGATCCTTCTTGTTTAACCTAACATTTGCTTTATTATAATGTATGATTTCGGTTTTGGCTTTTTCCTAGATTACCTTGGTTTGACTTAACTAGTTTGTTGTAACTCTACTAAAATACTTCTTTCTTGTCTTTGAAGCTACTTTAACTATCAATGAAATTACAAATTTTAAATCAAGGCAGGAAATGAAACTCAGATTATACTTTTTACTGGCTTTTCTAATAAAAAGCAATAAGCAAGGATTTTGATCGATGATCTTTTTTACTTTTTGAAAAGAATAATATTACCAGTACACTTATCAGAAAGTTTAGGAGAGGGGCCAAGTGCCATAGCTCATGCCTGTAATACTAGCACTCTGTGATGCTGAGGAGTGAGGACTGCTTGAGTCAAGTTCAAGACCAGCCTGAGCAAGAGTGAGACCCCTTCACTACAAAAAATAAAATTAACTGGGTGTGGTGGTATGTGTCTGTAGTCCCAGCTGCTGGAATGGCTGAGGCTGAGGCACGAGGATCATTTGAGCTCAGGAGTTTGAGGTTGCAGTGAGCTATGATGATACCACCGCACTCTAGCACACTCTAGCCCAGGCCACAGAGCAAAACTCTGTCTCAAAAAAAAAAAAAAAAATTTACAAGAGATCTCAAAGAAGCATCCTTCTTTCCACATTTCTTGCCTCCTTGCTCTTTAGTTGATAAAAATAAAAATGAATTTAATTTAGCTATACAAACATCATGCTAATTATATTCATTTATGCAAGCTGTTTAGCACTGTGTCTAATTACCATGAAGTACAATATGGATTAGTCATATTATTAAATATGCTAGATAATTTTGCTATAAATTATATTTGATTAAAACCCTATATCCTACTCATGTGTCTTCAGATATCCTATTATGTTGCTCAGGAAACCCAGTCACCTACTCACAAGTTGGAAAAGGAAGTTCAGTTTTCTTACTTTTGTCTTTTTCTGGTGTTCTGTCTCTCTGAAGTAATTTTAATGGATAAGGTGATCTTTTATGCACATAGATGGCCCTAGCAT
The DNA here is from genome assembly GCA_963574695.1 of Propithecus perrieri. Taxonomy (NCBI): domain Eukaryota; kingdom Metazoa; phylum Chordata; class Mammalia; order Primates; family Indriidae; genus Propithecus; species Propithecus perrieri. The sequence continues at coordinate 7,352 of CAUYRB010023024.1, forward strand.
GCTGAGGGGATCTGTAGGTGAAAGCTCCTTGATAATTCTACCTCTTGGGCTTTTCAATCCACGCCTTTTCTTCCTAGGCTGTGGAGTTTCTCAAGACGATAGCATAGCCCTATTCTCTTCATTCAGGGAGAGTTTACGGAGCTCTTACATTTACCCATGGCTTTATTTTCCATCTATATGATAAAGATTCTAAATTTATATCTCCTGCCCAGACTGCTTGTATTAGTCAGGGCTCTCTAAAGAAACAGAGCAAATAGGATATATATAAGACATACAAGAGGGAATTTCTTATAGAAATTGGCTCAAGCAATTGTAGAAGCTGAGAAGTCTCACAAGATGTCTGCAAGCTGGAGAACCAGGAAAGCTGATGATGTAATTCAATGCAAGTCCCAGGGAGCCAATGTTGTTACTCTCAGTTGGAGATCAAAGGTCAAGAGAACCAGGGAACCTGCTTATGTAAGTTCTGCAAGAATCTGAAGCTCTGATGTCCAAGGACAGAAGATGATTATCTCTTCTCCCAAAGAGAGAGTGAATTCTCTCTTCCTCCACTTTTTAGTTCTATCTTGGCTCTCAAGAAATTGAAAGATGCCTGCCCACACTGATGAGGGCTGATCTTTACTCAATCTACAAATGCAAATGCTAATATCTTCCAGAAACTTTCTCAAAGACACACTAAGAAATAATATTTTTACAAGATATCTGGGTTTCCTTTAATACAATCAAGTTAACCTATAAAATCAACCATTATACTGCTTCATCCCTCTCCTATTTCTTGATTGATTGATTAACATCTCCATTGTGAAGACACATAATCTTTTACAAATTATTATGTCCAAATATGGACTTGTAATATTCCACATGAAGCCCTCAACTCATAGTTGGCATTATCTTAGTAAGTGGTACTACTTATTTTGCTCTTTAAATAGATATTAATTCAGTACCTTCTATGTAAAAGTCATTGTGTTAGGCAATAGATGATAACTGTAAGCAATATAAAAATCTTGCCTTTATTGTGTTTATACCCCTATCAACCCAATGCTCAATTAATACAACTAGGAGTCTTTCGAGACATCTCTTTCCTGTTATTGCTATAGATTTAACAACCAGCATAAATAGAAAATTAGTCTACTATCTTATTCTCCACTTGTACCACAGTCATTTTATACCCCACTTCAAACGTTTTAATGGTCCTCATTTCACTTACACCAACTTTTCTACCCCAGGCTTTATGCTCCTATAAAATTTAGCCCTACTAGAAGGAGAAAAGAGAAAAGAAGAAAGCAAGAAAGGATACAATAAGAAGTCTTATTTTTTCTTCTCCTTTCTGTGATAACATAGATAATTTTCTAATTATGTGTTTTTCTCACTTTTTTCTTGCTATCATAATATGTAATTTTGTATATTTCTCCTACTTGTTATTGAATGGTTTTTAACAAATATTAAGTGTTATAGTTAAAGTATAGGCTAGACATCAATCACAAATGTACTCTAAAACACTGAGCTTAATAAGACAGACATTTTTCTCACATAGAACAGACCAGAGATAGAACTTGCATAGTTCTTGAGGCAGCCCAGTTATTCATGACATAAGGCTTTCATCTCCAGGTTCATGATGGCTCTTTCATTGTTGCCTTTCAATAAGAAGGGAGAAATAGAAAGTGGGGAGAAATAAACTTTTATTTTTAAATGAGATTATCTGAGTCACGCAAACATTCCATTTGCAAGAATGTATTCACATACATATATCTAACAGCAAGAAGATATTGGAAAATGTAGCTTTAGTTGAACAGCCATCTTGAAAATAAGTTGTGTTGGAGGAATGAATTGATATCCTGTCATTAAACGAATAGAGAGAAAATAAATACTTGGAATGAATCAGTGGTGTCTGTGCCAATTCTATCTTTTGTAAATTTTTCTTGGTAAAAATTATAAATTATTTCTGTCTTTTCTCCTTGTTTTTCCTTTTGCGTTTTAACCACAACGCGTTAATTGATCGATGTGTATAACTAAATTAATTTTTCAAAAAAGAATTCCCTGACTTGAAATTTTAATCTAGAAAATCATAATTTTAAAAGTAAAGTAAGTCCCAGTTCTTCTTTACAGGTCTGGTAAATTTCACCTATGAAACGATCTGGTCCAGGACTTATATTTTTAGGAAGATTTTTTATTGCTGCTTCACTTCGGTACTTGATATTGGTCTGTTCAGGAGTTCTATTTCTTCCTGACTGAGCCTAGGGAAGCTGGGCATTTCTAAGAAGTTGTTCACTTCCTCCACACGTTCAAGTTTATGAGCATAGAAATTACTGTAGTATTCAGAGATGACATTTTGTATTTCTGTGGTATCAGCTATAATTTCTCCTTTTTCATTTCTAATTGAGCTTGTTAGAGTACATTCTTTTCTGTTTCTGGTTAATCTAGTGAAAGGCATGTCAATTTTTTTTTTAAAGAACTAAGATTTTGTTTCATTAATCCTCTCTATAGTTTTTCTGTCATTGATTTAATTTAGTCCTGCTCTGTTCTTGGTTATTTCTTTTCTTCTGCTGTGTTTGGGATAGGTTTGCTCATCACTTGATAGTTCTTTGAGATGATTCATTAGATTGTTAATTTGCAATCTTTCTCTCTTTTGGATGTAGGCATTTATGGTTGTGAATTTTCCTCTCAGGACTACCTTAGCTGCCTCCCACAGATTTTGGTAACTTGTTTCCCCTTTATCATTTAGATCAAAGAATCTTTTACTTTTCATCTTAATTTCCTCCTTGAAATATCATTCAGTAATAGGAATAGGTTCTTTAGTTTCCATGACTTTATGTAGAGATGAGTGTTTCTATTGGAGTTGATTTCTAATTATATTCCACCATGGTCTGAGAAGACTCACAGTATAATTTTTATTTACGAAGCCAACGTCACTCTGATACCAAATCCAGGACAGGACTCAAGAAAGAATGAAAGCTACAGATCAATATCCCTTATGGATATAGATGTAAAAATTCTCAACAATCTGCTAGTAAATTGAACACAGATGCTCATCAAAAAAAAAAAAAAAAAATACATCATAATGCAGTTGGCTTCATCCCAGAGATGCCGGGATGGTTCAACATACACAAATCTATAAATGTAATTCACCACATAAATAAAAGTAAAAATAAAGACCACATGATTCACTCAATAGTTGTATAAAAACATTCAGTAAAATTCAGTGCCCTTTTATGATAAGAACACTAAACAAAATAGGCATAGGTGGGACTTATCTCAAAATGAAAAAAGCCATATATGACAAACCCACAGCCAACATCATACTGAACTGAGAAAAATTTAAAGCATTCCCACTTAGAACTGGAACCAGACGAACTTGCCCTCTATCATCACTTATATTCAACGTAGTGCTGAAAGTCCTAGCCAGAGCAATCAGATAATAGAAGAAATCAAGGGCATCTAAATGGGGGCAGAAGATGTCAAACTATCACTTTTTGCTGATGATATCATCTTATATCTAGAAAACTCCAAAGATTTTGCTAAGAGACTTCTGGAATTGGTAAATTCCAATACCAAAGTCTCAGGTTACAAAATTGGTGTATACAAATCACTAGCATTCATATATGCCAACATCAGTCAAGCTGAGAAACAAATCAAAGCCATAACATCTTTCACAATAGCAAAAATAAAATAAAATACCTAGGAATATATTTAACTAAGGAGGTGAAAGACCTCTACAGGGAGAACTACAAAACATTGAGGAAGAAAATAGCAGAGGAAGGAAATAGATGGAAAACCATACCGTGCTTATGGATCAGTACAATCAACATTTGTAAAATATTTATACTTCCCAAAGTGGTTTACAGATTCAATGCAATCCCTATTAAAATATCAACATTATTTTTTGTATATCTATAAAAAAATAATTCTATGCTTTGTAGGGAACCAGAGAACATCCCATACAGTCAAAGCTACCTAAAGCAGAAAGAACAAATTGGGAGGCATCAATTTACCAGACTTAAAGCTATACTACAAGGCTATAGTAACCAAAACAGCATGGTACTGTCAGAAGATAGACATAGACCAATAGAATGGGATTGAGAACACAGATTTAAAACTATCCTCATATATACATCTGATCTTTGACAAAGCAGACAAAAATATACACTGGGGAAAAGATTCCTTATTCAATAAATGGTGTTGGGAAAATTGGATAGCCACATGTGAAAGACTGAAACAGGATTCGCGCCTCTCACCTCTCACAATCAACTCACAATGGATAACAGATTTAAACCTAATGTGTGAAGCCATAAGAATTCTAGAAGAATATCTTAGAAAAACTCTTATATATATTGGCCTAGACAAGGAATGTATGGAGTAGACCCCCAAAGCAACAACATCAACAAAATAAATAAATAGGACCTGATCAAATTAAAAAGCTTCTGCACAGCTAAAGGAACTGTCATGAGAGCAAACAGACAACCTACAGAATGGGAGAAAATTTTCTCCCATTCTGCACATCTGATAAAGGGCTGATAATAAGAATCTATTTAGAACACAGGAAAATCAGCAAGAAAAAATCAAACAACTCTATCAAAAAGTGGGCAAAGGACATGAACAGAAACTTTTCAAAAGAAGATAGACTAATGGCTAACAAATATATGAAAAAAATATGCTCAACATCTCTAATCATCAGGGAAATGCAAATCAAAACCACAATGAGTTATCAGTTATCTCCACTGAGAATGACCTTTATGAAAAAGTCCCAAGACAATAAATGTTGGCATGGATGCAGAGAGATAGAAACACTCACACACTGCTGGTGGGACTGCAAACTAGTACAATCTCTGTGGAAAGTAATATAGAAATACCTCAAAGAGCTACAAGTAGAAATACCATGTGACACAACAATAGCATTCCTGGGCATCTACCCAAAAGAACAAAAGACATTCTGTAAAAAAGACATCTGCAACTGGAATGTTTATAGCAGCACAATTCACAATTACAAAGATGTGGAAACAACCCAAGTGTCCATCAATACATGAATGGATCAATAAAATGTGGTATATATATACTATGGAGTACTATTCAGCTATAACAAACAATGGTGATATAACACCTCTTGCATTTTCCTGGATAGAGCTGGAACCCATTCTACTAAGTGAAGTATCCCAAGAATGGAAAAATAAGCACCACATGTACTCACCATCAAATTGGTTTCACTGATCAACGCCTAAGTGCACATATAAGAATAACATTTATTGGGTGTTGGGCAGGTGGGAGGAGGGAGGAGGGGACGGGTATATGCATACACAAAGAGTGCGATGCGCACCATCCGGGGAATGGCCGCGCTTGAAGCTGGGACTTGGGGGGGAGGGGGCGCAAGGGCAACATACGTAACCTAAACATCTGTACCCCCATAATACACTGAAATAAAAAAAAATCTCTAAAATTTATGAATATATTACATGGCAAAAGAAAATTAAGATAGCATATGTAATTACGCTTGCTATTAGCTGACCTTAAGGTAGACGAGTTATACTGGATTGCCAGGATGATACCAATATAATCACAAGGCTCTTCAAATGTGGAAGAGGGAGGCACTACAGAAGGTCAGAGTGATGCAATGGGAAAAGAACTGTTGCTGACTTTGATGATAGATGTAAGAGTGCCACAGGTCCATGGTGTATAGATGGCCTCTAGAATATGGAAAGGCCAAGGAAACAGATTCTCCCATAGAGCCTCCAGAAAGTAATGCAGCCCTATGAACACCTTTATTTTAGCCCAGTGAGGGCATTTCAAGTTTCTAAACTATAGAACTGTAAGATAATAAATTTTTATTATTTCAAGTCACTGAGTTTTTGGTAATTTTAACAGCAGCTGTAGGAAACTAAAATATTTATCTAAAATTTTTAACATATATTTGTGTTACTTTATTCCTAACTATAAAAGTTACATTAAAAATAAAGTTAATGCACATAAGAATAATAACACTTTCAGTTACTAATACATTCAATACTCATTAATTTATCCATTTAATAAATAGCAATTGAGTCCTTACTCTATACCAGGCATTGTGCTAGGTACTAGAGATATAATGATGAGCAAAATAAGGCACAGTTCTCGTTACTCATGCTGTTTTTTTCTACTATGTAAAATTAGCAGGATTTGATATGGGGAGTAAGGAAGAGAGAGGTAATTAGGGTTGATTCCTAAATTTGAGCTTTCCAAAACTGTAAAGACAGACACCGTTCATTGACATTGGAATCACTAGAAGAGAACTAAGTCACAAATTGCATTATATATGGTAAAGTTGAAGTACATTTGAGACAATCAAGTGGAAATGTTTTGTTAGAGTTAGATAAATGTATCTAGAATCACAAGAGATCTGGACTTCAGATTTAAAAAAAAAAAGTAAAAGAGAAATAATTAGAGACATAGGTATGAATAAGTTCCCCTAAGGAGAGAGTATGGTGTGAGCAAAGAAGAGGAATTAGAACTGAGTTTTGAGGACGTCCAACGTTTAATAGATAGGTAGGAGATGAGGACCATATAAAGGATACTGAGGAGAGGTCAGAGTTGAAGGAAGGAAACAAAACAACTTCGTGTTATGAAATAAAAGGAAAGAAATTATTTCTAGGAAGCAATTGCAAATTGTTTCAAATATTTCTGATAGATCAAGAAAGATAAGGACCGAAAAATGATGTGTGTGAGCATCATTGATATCATTGGCGATTTAGGTGGAGTGATTGAGACACAATCCAAATTGGACTGAGTTAGGAGTGAGAGTTGAAGTGTAATTAGACAGTATAGATACTTCCCAAGAACATGACTATAAACTGCAGAGAAGCGGAGAATCAGGGTGAAAGCTAGACACAGATTTGGATAAAGGGAGGAATTTATTTTTAAATGAGAGAGACTGGGGCATGTTTTAAATGTTGGTAAGACGAATATGCTTGAAAAGGAATGTTTGCCTATGTAGGAAAACTAATGATTGATTCTGAGGCAGTGTTGAGAAGTAAGTTTCAAAGCGCAAGATCTTCAAAGGGAGGAGTGATATACCCCACAACATAACCAGAGGGAAGAAGGAGAGTGTATTTGTAGAAGGTTTTGTTTATTCTTTTACAAGCTGGTCAGTCAGGTACAGCCACAAAAGGAGACAGACAAAAGACTCAGACAAAGAAAAGTTTATTATACTCTTGGGTCCTAGAGACAGGAATCAGGGCAAGTCACACAAAGCCACGTGGGGAAGACATCAGAGTGGTTAGAAGGCAGAAGCCAGCAAGGAGCAGGAGAAAGCATTAGGTCAGATCATTTATTGTAGTTTCGGAGGGAAAAGTAAGGCAGGGCAGGGTGATCCGTTTAGGATTAGCTAGTTTGAATAATTTGGGTGAGCTCTAAACTGTAGGGGTGGTCCTTAGTGGCCTGGCCCTGCGATGATAAGACCAGAGGAATATTGTCTCCTGAAGTGTACAGCCAGATAGAAAAAGTATGGCTCTGTTTTAGTTAGTCTGCATATCAAAATCATGCTTCCAGTTGGACACTTCATTATTTCTAGGAATTGGCTAGTCCCAGGAATTGCTGTCTCTCCCCAGCCAGAAAGATTTTTCAAGATGTCCAAACATCATGATATATAGAAAATTTAAAATATTTACAAAACACAAAAACTAGAATTAGCAGCAGGAGGTAGAAAGACGATTTTACCTTTTTTCTGTGAAGTGGCAGATAAACAGAGCATTGGGGGGAGAGCATCAGAGATTTAGGGGGAAGGGAAATTTAGTCTGTTAGATATCTACTATTAATGAGAAGATAGTAATGATTACCAGACACATTCTAAACTGAAACATGCATTATTTCACTTAATAAGGAAAGAACACTTTGATGTAGGCACTTTTACTATCCTCACTTTATAGATGAATAAACTGAGTCACAGTAACTTTCCTAAGTTTATTCATATATTAAATAGTAATGGATAAGGCTGAGATTTAAACTCAGACTTTGAAAGTCATCTTTTTTACATCTATGTTATATGGTCTTTCAAGGGAGATCATGAGAGGAATTGTATGAGACATAGAAAGTTTTGTGTAGTTCACACCTTTGCCAAACATGTACTAGATTGTTAGCATGATAGCTTATGAAATCATAAAAATAATCATGAAAAAGTTGAATAGAAAAAGTTACAGATTGGAAACTAGAAAGAGAGTGAGTATATACAGCATGTATTAGCACTTGTAAGTAAGAATTGTTTTTTTATTAATGTTTCTTTAGGTAATCTGCTTCTCTTCAGTTGGCTAATGTGACGATGTAGCACTACCCTGGATCTCATCCTCCTTCTCTAAATAGTCCTTTTTGGTGTCTCTTATAAACTCACACTGCCTCCCTCCCAATATAAAGTTAAGTTTTCATCTTTGATCCTAGTCCCTTCCCATTTTGTAACTCTCCCTGGACAATCTCATCAACTGCTAAGACTCTATGCTGATGACTCACAAATCTCTCTATATATCCCTGGATTTAATTTGTAAGGTATATGCAGGATAGTTATTTACAAAAAAAATCATAAATATTTTACAGATATCTCAAACTCAATGTGGGCCAAGCCGAACTCTGTTTTACTAGTTCTAGGATCTACTATTATTTAATGTCCCTATTGTCACAATTTTGATACAAGATTAATCCCCTTTTTCACCACTCAAATTGGTCTATATTGTTCTAATAGATGTTTCTTCCTCTCAACAGTACTTTAAACTTCTAACACATATCATAGCATGCCAGTCTCCACCTTAACAGACATTGATGCTGTTCCATAGCTTTTGATATATAGTCTAAACTCCTCAATATGCCATTCAAATCCTATATGACAATGAATCTCAATTTAAAAAAAAAATAGACCTACGTAATAGAATTCAAAACCCTGAAGTCTACATACCTCACTTACTCCTACTTTCCAACAGAAAAAGAACTCAGTGGTAGCAATGAACTGTAGAGGATAGAACAACTACCACAATAATACTAATATAGCAATTAAACAATAACCAAATAATCACAAATTTACTAAAATTTTCACAAAATATAAAATTTTATAATTTTTTGCCTTATCAGTAATAGAAATGTATTTCTTAACAGTTTTTACAAACTGTACTTAAAGAAAAGTAGCATCTGAAAACAATGAAAATAATATGAATGACATCTTGATAATAGGACACATTTTCTGAAAACTAACAATTCCAACTGTCAGTGTTTGCACACACAGAAGTCATGTATTGTTGTCACACATTCAGTAAAAGCCAAACTTCTTATAATATTCTATTACAGTCCTCAGTTAACCTTAGTAGTTTTCTGAATTTTAATAACTGTTAGTAACTCACTTGGTAAATTACTGGTAAGAACCTGTCTTTTTTGATTATTCATCATGATCAAGTGAGAATCGACCCAGGGAAATTGCAAGGATGGTTCAACAGTGAATATGATACAACATATCAACAGAATGAAAGACAAAAACCATATGATTATTTCAACTTATGTTGAAAAAGCATTTGATAAAATTCAACATCCCTTCGTGGTAAAAACTCTCAGTAAACTGGATATAGAAGGAACTTACCTCAACATGATAAAAGCCATATATGACAAACCCACAGGATTCAATAGGATCATATTGAATGGAGAAAAACTGAAAACCCTTCCTCTAGGATCCAGAACAAGACAGGGATGCCCACTTTTACCGCTGTTATTCAAATAGTACTGGAAGTTCTAGCTAGAACACTCAACAACAGAAAGGAGTAAAGGGCATCCAAGTTGGAATATCCTTATTTGCAGATGGTATGATCTTCTATCCAGAGAAACCTAAAGCCTAGACAAAATACTAATACTATTAGAACTGATAAACAAATTCAACAAAGTTGCAGGATACAGAATCAACATACAAAAATCAGTAGCATTTCTATATGCAACAGGAAACAATCAGAAAAAGAAACAAAGAAAGTCATCCCATTTAAAAATAGCTACAAATAAAATAAAATGCCTAGGAATAACCTTAACCAAAGAAGTAAAACATTGCTATAATGGAAATAATAAAACACTGATGAAAGAAATTAAAAAGTACACAAAAAATGGAAAGGTATCCCATGCTCATGGATTGAAAGAATCAATGATGTTAAAATGTCCATTCTACCCAAAGCAATCTACAGATTCAGTGTAATCCCCATCAAAATACCAATGACATTCTTCAAAGAAACAGAAAAAAAAATAATAATTCTACAATTCATGTGGAACCGCAAAAGCCCCAGAATAGCCAAAGCCATCTTAAGCAAAAAGAACAAAACTGGAAGAATGTCATTACTGGACTCCAAATTATACTACAAAGTTGTAGTAATCAAAGCAGCATGGTACTGGCATAAAAACAGATACATAGACCTATGGAACATAATAGAGAACCTAGAAATAAATCCACACATTTATAGTGAACTTGTCTTCCACAAAGTTTCCAAGAACATATAATGGAGAAAGAACAATCTCTTCAATAAACGGTGCCGGGAAAACTGGATATCCATATGCAGAATAATAAAACTAGACCCTTCTCTCTCACCATATACAAAAATATAATGAAAATGGATTAGAGACTTAATTCCAAGACTTTAAACTATGAAACTACTAAAAGAAAACATCAGGGAAATGCTTCGGGATCTTGGTCTGGGCAAGGACTTCTTGAGTAATAGCCCCAAAGCACAGACGACCGAAGCAAAATTGGACAAATGGGATCACATCAAGATAAAAAGCTTCTGCACAGCAAAGTAAACGGTCAACAAAGTCAACAGACAACCCATAGAATGGGATAAAATATTTGCAAACTATTGGTCTGACAAGGGATTAATAACTAGAATATATAAGGACCTCAACTCAATAGAAAAGAGTCAAATAATCAAATTAAAAATTGGTCAAAACATCTAAACAGATATTTTTCAAAAGAAGACATAAAAATGGCTGATGGGTATATGAAAAAATGCTGAACATCATTAGTCATCAGGGAAATACTAATCAAAACTACAATAAGATATCATCTCACCCAGGTTAAAATGGCTTTTATCCATATTGAATGATGGTAAGGATGTGTAGAAAGGGTAACTCACGTACACAGTTGATGAGAATGCAAATTAGTGTACCCACTGTGAAGAACCATGTGGACGTTCCTCAAAAAACTTAAAATAGAACTACCATAAAACCCAGCAATCACACTACTAGGTATCTATCCAAAAGAGGGGAATTCCGTATATCAAAAAGATATCAGCACTCCTATGTTTATTGCAGCACTATTCACAATAGCCAAGATTGGAATCAACCTAAGTGTCCATCAATGGATGAATGAATAAATTGTGGTACATATACACAATGAAATATTACATAGCCACAGAAAGAATGAAATCATGCTATTTGCAACAACATGGATGGAACTGGAGAACATTATGTTACGTGAAATGAACTAAGCACATAAAGACTAATCTTGCATCTTCTCACTCATATGTGGAAGCTAAATATTAATGTTAAAATTAATTGATCTCATGGAGACACAGAATAGAATGATGGTTATCAGAAGATGGGAACAGCAGCAGGGAGGGGGAGGTAAAGTGGGGATGGTTAATGTATTCAAAAATATAGTTAGATAATTATATAGAATGAACAATATTTGATAGTATCTATCAAAGTGTCTATAATCAACAAGAAGTTAAGTATACTTTAAAACAGCTAAACGAGTGGAATTGGAATGTTCCTAACACAAAGAAATGATAAATGACTGAGGTGATGGATACCTCAATTATCCTGATTTGATTAATTCACATTGTAGGCCTGTGTCAAAACATCACATGTACCCTATTAAGATATACAATTATTATGTACCCATAATAATTAAAAATACCAAAGAAAAGGATTGCAGTGTTTGGAACTTAAAAAATAATAATAAAAAATAAGAGTCTACCTTTTTTGACATTGAAGCTATACTTGTCATCCACCAAGTCCATAGCTCACTAATGACACAATACTAAACAAATCATTAATATCTTTAATCCTCCTAACTTTATTTTGCTACTGACCCTTAGAATGTTCTTTATGTTTATTTTCACTTTTAAATATTTTACTTAAGCTCTGGGAAGCTTTCCTTGGTCCTACAAATTAGAAATTATTGTTCATCTGTTTGTTTATACCTGCGTATGGCTTTTATAGTATTTAAATACTTGGCCTTGCATCATAGTTGTTTACATGCATCCCTCTCCCCTGTCAAATTGTACATTTCTTGAGGGTAAAGGCTATGGTGTGTTTATTAACATATCCTCCCTGATGTCTTACATATCTTAATCATTCTTTTAACATAGTTTTTTTTTCTTGTTCTAAAAGTTTAAACTACATTTCTTTCTATTTTAATCTGATACATATCATGTAGGATGAAATTTACACTAATGTCTATGAATACAAAGGGAAAAAATCAGTAAAACAAATTCTTAACCAACTCAATGCTCTAAATAACCAATGGACTTTGGCAATTAACTAACCAACCTTATATGGACAAACCAAGGGATACTTCTCAACTGGCCAAGAATTGCTACCCTCAGCAAGCAATAACAAATAATTCAAAATAACGACATTGTTAGAGAAAATAAAATGTTAAGTGCAGATAATGAAGCCTTTCACAAAACCTGTTAAATACAAATTCAATTTATACCTTCTGTCAGGTAAAAGTCAACAAGCACCTGGAAAGATGGGGACACATAACATCCCTTTCTGAATGTATTCAAAGCACATATGTGAAAAAGTATGATCCCTATTTCATACAGTAAACCATTGATGAACTCACCGGGACATTTCTTACTGTGCTTACTTTCCTTTTCTTATTCTCCTAATATTGAAAACAATGATATATTTTGATAAAGATTCCTCTATCTTTCATTCATATCTCCCATGTGTCACTCTTTTTTTTTATTTATTTCAGCATGTTATGGGGGTACAGATGATTAGGTTACATATGATGCCTTTACCCTCCCTCCGCCCCAAGTTCGAGCTTCAAGTGTGTCCATTCCCCCGGAGGTGCGCATCTCACTCATTGTTTGTGCATATGCCCATCCCCTCCTCCCCCCTCCCCCTGCCCAACATCTAATACATGTTATTCTTATATGTGCACTTAAATGTTGATCAGCTAATACCAGTTTGATGGTGAGTACATGTGGTGCTTGTTTTTCCATTCTTGG
>CAUYRB010023025.1:0-18789 GCA_963574695.1 Propithecus perrieri
CTACAAAAAGAATAGGGGCCCGGGGCTTCTGAGGGGTGATAGAGACAAGTTATGGGAGGTTGAGGGGAGGAAATGTATGGTGAATGAAGGTCGTCTTGTTATGCAGATGAAAAGTTCTCAGGTGGAACTAATTGATCAACACACATGTATATATGGTAGTAAAACTCAGTGGAAACCATGTAGGTAGGAGGGGAGTGGAGGGGACAGCTAAATTCACACCTAATGGGTACAATGCACACTATCTTGGTTATGGACACTCATATAACTTTGACTCAAGTTGCACAAAAGTAAATTATGTAACCAAAACGTTTGCCCCCCATAATACTCTGAAATAAAAAAAGAGACAATAAGGAAAGAGAGAAAAAAAGATTTTGAATCTTCGTATCTGTCTCTCTTTCTCTCTTTCTCTTTCCCTCTCTCTCCCCCTCTCCATTTCTATAGGTCTCTTTAATCTCTTTTAGTAAACTTTTATAATTTTTTTCATAAAGGTCTTTAATATTTTTTAAACTTAAAAGATTTGTAAAAGAAAATACAGATACAGAAAATCACACAAAACAAATTTATAGGATAGGAAGTTATCATAAATTGAACACACTTGTAATGACCATCCCCGTCAAGATACAGAATTTTACTAGCTACTCATTAAGTTCCTCCTTGTGTGCCATTCCAATCACAGCATTCTTCCTCCTTCTAAAAGTCACTATCCTGACTTAATCACTGCCATGCATCTCTTTATGGTTTTGGCACCCAATAGTGCATATTTAAACCCTTAAGTTTAGCTTCTCCCATTTAAAAAGTTATGTATTTTATGTTTCTTTTAATCTATAAGTTTTCCTCCAAACCCTTCTTTTCTTTGTAATTTATCTGTTGAAGAGCTCAGACCATTAGAGTTTCTCAGTCTGGATTTTATTGATTGAATTTTCTTGGTACAGTTTAATGTGTCCTTCTATCATAGGTATATTTTGGAAACTGGCAGCTCAATGCAAATACTTACCAAACTGGAATGTGATTCCTTTGGCAAGACCAATGTTGTGTTTTTTTTTTTTTTATTATATTCTTTTTCTGTTGTTGTTTCAGGGTATTATGAGGGTACAAACCAATGTTGTGTTCTTTTATAGTGAAGCCCATGATGTTTGTCTTTTGCTCTTTTTTTCTGTTAACAGCCACTGATACTCAATTCCTAGAACCATTAATTAATGCAAATGGTGATATTCTAATTCTATTTTGGTTTCATTTATTAACAAGAATAATTTTATAAAGAAAAATTTACACTTCTCTACTATTTGGTTACCCAGTGGTACAGTTCATATAGGAAAGGCAGGACAAATGCTTATTTTTCTCTTCATGATTTACCTAATTATCAAGGTAATGAGTTGGTTTCTGGTTATCCTCCAAAAGTGATATTGTTAGTTACCTATTGCTACATAACAAGCCACTCTAAACTTAGTTGTATTGCATGACTCTATTTACCGTTTGGGCATTTATTCTTCAGATCTTGTTTAGATTCAGTTGTGCAGTTACTGTGAGATGACAGTAGAAATAGTTAGATGAACCAAAATGGCTTTACTCACGCATCAGCTTCTTGGTGCTGACTATCAGCTGGAGCCCCTGAATTCTCCACATGGCCTCCAGTAGGCTATCCCGACTTCATTACAGAATAACATTCTAAAGGCAGTGTTGCAAGAGGGCAAGCTCCAGTACGCAGGTGCTTATCATGCCTGTGTTGTCACATTTACTGATGTCTCACTGGCCAAGGCAAGTCACATGGCCATGCTCAGAGACAATTTGGGAGGATATTTAGACTTTTGAGCAGGAGTGACTAAGAATTTGTGACCATTTTTAATCCCCAGGAGTGACTAAGTACTATAGTCACTATAGTCTACTTAACTATAGGGACAGTTACCAAGTAGAAGAATCAGGGAACAGTTTAAGCAGAATTTCAGATTTGAGTACTGATAGAGGAGTGAAAGGCCTCTTCCTTGACTAGCCTGGGGAGAAGTGCTCTCCATTTCTGCTTTCTGAGACCAAAGTAATTTAATATACTACAGGGACTCTTTATTTAAGAAGCTTATTCTCAATTAGGCTTGTAAGTGGTATTAATAATAGAATGAGGAAAAAAATGTAAGATGGATGCTATTTGTCCCAGTAGTAATAAAAAGGTATTTTTGGCCTTTAATTCATATGAGTGTAAGAAGGTCAGATACTAGATTTTTTTATACTATAAAATACACTGTATTACACTAGAATTCAGAATAAGCATTGGCTTAGTGGTCAGAATATTAAGCTTCATTGTTTGAAGAATTGAAGAATTATTTTAGCAATTGGATAATTGCTTAAATTAATATTGAGTATACAAGAGCGAGGATGCCTCCTGGTTTATTGGGAATAGATTGTAAAATTGCATAAGTGAAAAGGAAATGTTCAGATTTAATACAGGGTGGTGTATTAAGGGAGTTTGTTGGGGTAATTGTTGGGTCTCCTAAATGGTCAGGGGAAAATAAAACTAGAGTGAGTGAAGGTAATACTAGGAAAATAAACTCTAGAATGTTTTTAATTGTGTAGTAGGGGTGAAATGGAATTTTGCCTGAATCAGATGAAATTCCTGATGGATTATTAGACCCTATTTTGTGTAGGAATAGAAGGTGAACAATAACTAGGGCTGAAATAATGAATGGTAGAATAAAGTAGAAGGCAAAGAATTGCGTGAGGGTTTATTTGTCAACTGAAAATCCTCCTCAGATTCATTCTACCAGGTCAGTGCAGATATGTGGAATTTTTGATAATAAGTTTGTAATTGCTATTGCTCCCCAGAAAGACATTTGTCATGGTAAGACAGCCCGTGAATGCGGTAGCTATTACTGTGAATAGTAAGTTAATTCCAGTGTTTCAGGTTTCTAGAAAGGTAGTGATCCACAGTATAGGTCTTGGCCTACTTGGAAGAATAAAGAAATGAAGAATATAGATGCTCCTTTAGCATATAGACCTTGGATGGTTCAGCCATAGTTTATGTCTCAGCAGATGTATATAACAAAGGAAAATGTGGTTAGTATGTCTGATGTATAGTGTATGGGTAGGAAAAGCCCTGTAATGATTTGTAAGACTAGGCAAATTACTAGCAAAGAACCAAAATTTCATCATGTTGAAATGTTTGATAATGGCGGTAGATCAATAAATGAGTGATTAATAATTTTGATTAGGTGGTATGATTTTTGAATGTTGGTCATTAAAAAGTTCTTGTAGTTTAAGTATAGTGATAGTTTTTCATCTCATTAGTCATGGGTAGATTCCATGTTAGAATTAGGACATATACTGTATTTTTATGAGGTACTGGTTTTGTTGAGGTTTTGTAAGATTTTCTTAAAAACCTTCACCTATTCATGATAGCTTAGGGTTAATTATTAGTGGTGGGTTGGCTGTGGAATAGTAATGAATTTTGTAGGTCTTTTTTAGGGTTAATAGTGTTTCTGATTTATTTAGGTAGTATGTTAGTGGTTGCGGAGGATAAAGCAACTCCATCTTGGTTGCTAATCTGCTACGTTGACTTATGATTAACACCTGTTCCAGGAATGCCTCTGAAGATTTCTACTTCATCTATTACTATCCTGCCCTTGGGTCAAACCAGCTTTGACCATAAATCCTGCCCTTAGGCAGATTCACATAGCATTCTTGTTTTTCTCTCAGGTCAATTTCAATTGTCCTACACCTTCCTTCCCTATGATATCTATAAGCCCTGGGTCTGGCGGGTAATTCCGTGGGGATCTACTATCTCCTCTGGCAGCTGCCTGGGACATGGCTTCTGTTTGGAAGTCTGTATTAAATGTTTCTTTCTGAGAAATTGGATATGTGAGCCTCTTTCTTTGGCCTCTCAGCTTCCTTGGACTGTGGGGTAGATTTGCACAGACCTGCTCTTCGTGGAACAGTGGTGTTTAGGTATACTGTAGCAATAGCTACTGAAGAATATCCTGAGACTTGAAGATCTAGTATTGTTATTTGGGAAGTTCTCTTACCGGGTTTATTAATAGAATTATAATTATGTGAATAATGGGTGATGATGAGGTAGAAGGTATTATTGGTTTTAAAATTTTAAGAGATTGGATAATTTTTGAGGGTAAGAGTTGAGCTTCTTTGTGAAGATTCTGATGCTGGACTTAGGTTCTTGGTCCCTGAATCAATAGAAATTGGCAGGAGATCAGAAAGATTTAGGCAGGCAAGGCTTTACTGGGGCTTTTGTTTGAACAAAAAGGAGACAGTGCTGGTTAAGGTGGCGGCCAGACTGGCTCCCTGAACAAAGGGCTGGGGAACTTTTATGAGGTTATAAAGAGGAAGGTAGGTGTTAGCTCTGAAGTCATCACATGTAGAGGCGGGGTTCTGTCAGTGGTGGCACACGTGGTGGTCATCCTTCTTCATGCATCATATATATCATTAGCATTTCAAATATCCACCCCTGGGGGTGATTTGTAGCATTAAAATGAGATTATAATGAGGGAAAAGTTGGGGTAAGGTCAACATGGGCGTCTATTCTGGTTTGAGGCAGTAAGATCAGATATGTCTGGTTTCTTTGCAGACAGGTTCCTTATCAGTTAGTGTCAGCATCTTGCTTCAGTGGTCCCAGAAAACATTACTCAACCGACAGACAATTGGGTTTGGGCTGAATTCTAGCATCTGGGAGGTCAGTGTTTTTGTTTTGTTTTGTTTTGTTTTTCTCTTCTACTGTCAATTAGCCTGGATCATGTTGTCCCATGTTGCCTCCCTTAGTCAGAAGTAAGGCCCAAGTCCTGTCCCTATACTGTCTCAATTCTGTAGGTATAACTGCATTATATAGTTATGGAAGCTAATTTAATGATTGTGGCTGGTCGATCTCTATTTGTTAGTATTTTTATTATTGAGATTACTATGGGAAATTAGATGGCTAGGAGTATAGCTAATAGAAATGAAATGAGGAGGGAAAAAAGTATAATTTAATTAGGGTTTTTTGTTTGTTTGTTAGAAATAGCTTAATTGAGGCTGTTACTGGAGGTGAGAAATAATTTTTGGAGTTAATTTTTCCAGTCAGGTTAAGTCTACCAAAAGTGATCCTGTATTTTGGCTCATAGAAAGTTTTAGATATGATGACAAAAGGTGAATAATTGTTGGGAAGAAACCTAGAAGGTTAGAAAATTTTTATGTGTATGAGGAGAATCCAAATTAGAAATTGTGTGTTATTCAGTTAAGTTTTAATGCTGTAATGAAGACTACGATAATTATGGACAGAGCTGAGAATTTTAGGTAAAATGTCATAGTCATTTGAGGAACATCTGTAGGAGTAATATTTATTTTTTATTTTAATTAAAAAATTTTTTTAATTGACAAATAATAATTGTATATATTCATGGGGTATATAGTGATGTTTTGATACATATAATGTATAATGATGAGATGAGGGTAATTAGCATATCCTTAACCTCAAACATTTATCATTTCTTTGTATTGGGAACATTCAATATCCTCCTAGCTATTTGAAGCTATATGATATATTATTGTTAACTATAGTCATCCTACACTGGTATAGAACACTAGAAGTTATTTCATTTTTATTAGCTATACTCCTAGCCATCTAATTTCCCCCAGTAATCTCAATAATAAAACTACTAACAAATAGTAATGTCAGCACTAAAAAATACTAACAAATTTGTAATAAATTACAAATAGCTGTAATTTTGTATACTTTAACAAATCTCTCCCTGTCCCTCCTTCGCTTTTATCTTTCCCAGCATCTAATATCCTCTGTTCTACTTTTTAGTTCTGTGAGATCAACATTTTTAGCTTCTGCATATGAGTGAGACCATGAAGAGTTTAACTTTTTATTTCACTTAATGTCCTCTAGTTCCATCCATATTGCCATGAATGACAGAATTCCATTCTTTTTTTGTGGCTGAATAGTATTCCATTGTGCATATAGGAGGCCTGTCTGAAAAGTATCCAGCCATCTTCTTTATCCATCATCTATTGTTGGACATCTAGGCAAATTCCGTATCTTGGCTATTGTGAATAGTGCTGCCATAAACATGAGGGTGCAGATGTCTCTTTGATATACTGATTTCATTTCCTTTGGATAAATGCACAATAGTAGGATTGCTGGATCATGTGGTAGTTCTACTTGTAGCTTTTAGAGGGACCTCCATACCATTCTCCATAGTGGCTGTACTGGTTTACATTCCCATCAACAGTGTGTAAGATTTTCCTTTTCTCTGCATCCTCCTCAGTATTTGTTATTTTTTGTCTTTTTAATAATAGCCATCCTAACTGTGGTGAGATGATGCCTCATTGTGGTTTTGATTTGCATTTCCCTCATGATTGTGATGTTGAGCATTTGTTCATGTTTGTTGGCCATTTGCATGTCTTCTTTTGAAAAACATCTATTCAGATACTTTGCCCATTTTTAAATCAGACTGTTTATTTTCTTACTGTTGAGATGTTTGCATTCCTTGTATATTCTGGATATTAATCCCCTGTCAGACAAGTAGTTTTCAAATATTTTCTTGCATTCTGTAGGTTGTCTTTTCACTCTGTCGTTTTCTTTGCTGTGCAGAAGCTTTATAGTTAGATATAATCCCATTCATTTATTTTTGCTCTTGTTGCCTGTGCTTTTGAGATATTACTCAAAAAATCTTTTCCAAGACCAATGTCCTTAAGTGTTTCCCCTATGTTTTCATATAGTAGGTTTATTGTTTCTGGTCTTATATTTAGGTCTTTGATCCATTTTCAGTTGATTTTTGTATAGGATGAGAGCAGGGGTCTAGGTTCATTCTTCTGCATATGGAGATCCATTTTTCCCAGCACCATTTATTAAAGAAACTGTCCTTCTCCCAATGAGAGTTCTTGGTACTTTGGTAAAAAATCTGTTGGCTGTAGATATGTGGATTAATTTCCGTGTTCTCTATTCTGTTTCATTGGTTTCTTTGTCCGTTTTTAAGCCAGTACCATGTTGCTTTGATTACTAAAACTTTATAATATATTTTGAGGTCTAGTAGTGGTTGTTCATTTTGCTCAGGATTGCTTTGGCTATTTGGAGTCTTTTATGGTTCCTTACAAATTTTAGGATTATTTTTTCTATTTCTGTGGAAAATGTCATTGGTATTTTGATAGGGATTGCATTGAATCTGTAGATTGCTTTCAGTAGTATTGCCATTTTAACAATATTAATTCTTCTGACCCATGAGCATGGGATATCTTTCCATTTGTTTGTGTCTTCTTCAATTTTTTTCATCTGCGTTTTGTACTTTTCCTTGTAGAGGCCTTTCACCTCCTTGGTTAAATTTATTCCCAGATATTTTTTGGGTAGCTATTGTTAATGGGATTGCCTTCTTGATTTCTTTTCCAGATAGCTCATTGTGTATAAAAATACTATTGATTTTTGCATATTAACTTTGTATCCTATAATTTTACTGAATTCATTTACCAGTTCTAAGAGATTTTTAGTAGAGACTTTAGGTTTTTCTACATATAAGATCATATCATCTACAAACAAGGACATTTTGATGACTTCTTTCCAATCTGGATGTCTTTTATTTCTTTCTCTTGCCTCATGGCTCTGGATAGGACTTCTAGTACTATGTTGAATAAGAATGGTGAGAGTGGGCATTCTTGTCTTGTTCCAGTTCTTAGAGGAAAAGCTTTTAGCTTTTCACCATTCAGTATGTTAGTATGGGTTTGTCATACATGGCCTTCATTATGTTGAGGTACTTTCCTTCTACACCTAATTTATTAAGGGTATTTACCATGAAAGGATGTTGGATTTTATCAAAAGCTTTTCTTGCATCTAATATGATCATATGGTTTTTATTCTTCATTTTATTGATATGATGTATGATGTTTATTAATTTGTGTGTGTTGAATCATCCTTGAATTCCTGGGATAAATCCCACTTGATCATGGGATTATCTTTTTGATGTGTTATTGGATTCAGTTTGCTAGTATTTTGTTGAGGAATTTTGCATCTATGTTCATCAGGGATATTGGACTGTAATTTTCTTCTTTTGTTGTATCCTTGTTTGGTTTTGGTATCAGGGTTATGATGGCCTCATAGAATAAGTTAGGAAGAATTCTGTAAGATTCCATGTTTTGGAATATTTTGAGAGGAATTGGTATTAATTCTTCTTTAAAGGTTCAGTAGAATTCGGTGGATTCTGGACTTTTCTTTGTTGGGAGACTTTTTTTACTGATTCAGTCTCGTTACTTATTTTTTGAGGTTTTCTGTTTCATAATGTTCCCATGAAATGAATTGAGGAGCATCCCCTCTTTTCCATTTAACCTGTGTTAATTATATTTTTAGATTATTCAAGCCTTTTGAAGTTTCTTGGATTAGGAGGTGAATTCTTTTTCTCCTACTTTTTTATTGTGGAAGATAGCATACATGTATTGAATAATTTATGAAATATTTACATATAGTGTTATGGACTGAACATTTATGTCCCTGCCACTCCAAATTTATATGTTAATACCCTAATCCCCAGTGTGATGGTATTTGGAGGTGGGGCCTTTGGGAGATAATTAGGGCTAGATTAGGTCTTGAGGGTGGAACCCTCATGATGAGATTAATGCCCTTATGAAAAGAGGAAGAGACATAGGATCCATCTGTCTCTACTACATGAGGTTGTGAGAAGAAGGACATCTGCAAACCAGGAAGACTACTCTCACCAGACACTAGACCTGCTGGCATCTTGAGTTTGGACTTCCCAGCCTCCAGAACTGTGAGAAGTAAATGTCTGTTGTTTAAGTCACCCAGTCTATAGTATTCTGTTATAGCAGTCCAAATTGACTAGATATATATTTTAAATACCAAGAGTAATTGAATAATTTCTAAAACATGTATATATAGCTTAAGTAATAAGAAGGCCATTGCCTACATATTTATGATTCATGTTAAGAAATACAACACCATTAATATCAGTAATGTGTTTTGTGTACTCTTGTGAGATTATATCCCTCTCCCTAACTGTCCCTGGGTAACTACCACCTTGATTTTTGTTGTAATCATTCCTTTTTCTTTGACTGTATCCCTAGAGAATATATTGTTGGTTTGTCTCTTTTAGAACTTTTTATAAATGGATCATACTGTATGTATTCTTCTTTGAATTATATATATATACTGTGAATTATATATATATTCTTCTGTCAGTAAATGCTTTTTTCATCCATAACTGATTTCTTTCTTTAGATTAGAAAAGATGAAAAAAGAATATAGAAATCTGAATACATGGATAGAAAAAGCTGGCTATTTAGAAAGCATTCTTACCCCAAAATTGGGACATAAAGATTCTAAGGTAAGTAATCGACTTAATACATTCTCCTATATATAGCTTTTAATACTTTTTATTAAGAAAGAGATTATGGTAATTAAGAGTGGTGATCACGTAATTGCTTTTTTGTTCTTGATATATAAAACTCTATTCATGGTTCATGCACTTTCCTATTTTGATAATGCACCATTCAAGACATATTGATAATTCATAAGATTTAATTTTTTTTTTAATATTTTACATTTTTTTTTCTTTTATTTCAGCGTATTATGGGGGTACAGATGTTTAGGTTACATATGCTGCCCATAATACCACACAGTTGACCCATTTAAATTGTACAACTCAGTGGCCTTTAGTGTATTCACTGAGTTGTGTATCCATCACCATAATCAATTTTAGAACATTTTTATTACCCTCAAAAGCTATCCCGCATCCTTTAGCCAACACTAATTCTCCTAAATTTCTCATCCCCTTCAGTTTTAGGCAACAATTAGCATACTTTTTGTCTCTCTAGATTTGTCTGTTCTGGACATTTCATGTAAATGAAATCATACAATAATATTGTTCTTTGTGACTTGATTCTTTCACTTACCATAATATTTTCAAGGTTCATCCCTGTTGTAGCATGTATCAGTACTTCATTTTTTTAATCTCCAAATAACATTCCATTATTTGGCTATACTACATTTTATTTACACATTCATAGGCTGATGGGCATTTGGGTTGTTTCTACTTCTAAGCTATTATGAATATGTTGCTATGAACATTCACGTGCAAGTTTTTATGTGAACATGTTTTTAATTCTCTTGTGTATATACCTAAGAATGGAAGATGGATTATATGGTATTCCCTGTTTAAATTTATGAGGAACTTCCAAACTGTTTTCCATAGCACCTGCATCATGTTATATTCTGACCATCAATGTATAAGGGTTCCAAATATTCACTAATACTTGTCATTTTTAATTGTTAAAAATGATTATTTTAGCCACCTTAGTGGTTTGAAGTGGTGTCTCATTGTGGTTTTGATTTGCATTTCCCTAATGACTAATGATGTGAGCATCTTTTCATGTGTTTACTTTACTGGTCATTTTCATATCTTCTTTGGACAAATATTTATTCAGTTCCCTTGCCAATCTTTAAATTGGGTTATTTATCTTTTTATTATTAAATTATAAGAGTTCTTTATATATTCTGGACATTAGACCCTTACCAGATATATGAGTAAAGTTTAATATTTAGAAATATAATCTAACATATACATTTTGACCTGGAAATAAAGGATTTAGAGCTCTCTCAATAGATAGATAAAACATTGACTAAGATCATAGTCCCAAAATGGTAGTCATAAAAAATTTTCATATTTTTTAATGCCTCTGTGGTAATTGGGCAGAGTTGTGCTGTTATAAGATGAATTGATTAGTATTCACTAACACAGAATTAGTATTTTAGGGAAAATTTAGGGGACTCTTCATTAAAGGGACTATGAACTTGGGTTATTATTGGAAGATTATAAGAGCCCAGTGATCACTTTACCTTATAATTCTCCTTGGAATTTTGTATATAAACACAACACTTTTTAAGTCATATGCCATAATGTATTTCTTTTTTTTTTCTGTTTCAAATTCTTTATTGTGCATCATGTTGTACAATTTGAGGCTGGTTAAATACAATTGGTTTTCAAAATCTCTTTGAATATTTTCTAGATTACTACATGCAAGTGACCATGAAAATATTTGGCATTTTAAAATTTTGTAACTCTGAGTAGGCACTTATGTGAAGGAAAACATTACTATTCATAGATATCTACATTTAAAATAGATGTTCCAGCACATGATACCTGGAAGTTTTTGCCAGTAAAGAAGTTGGTTACTGACCATTTTATCAAAGTGCCATAGTAGTAAAACAGTATTAAAGAAATGTAATTTGGATTATTTAGCTTACTCATAAAGTAAGGTTAACTGACAAAAATTGTGCTGAAATGTATAAAAAATATTGGAACAAAAACCAATGAACCATAAGTTAAAGTAGTTTCCATACAACAGGCTTCATTTTAGTTCCCACACTCCACATTGAGTGTATTTGAGATCAGACTCCGTGCACGTAAATGGATGACTGCAACCTTTTTTAGAGACTTCCAAACAAATGACTTGAATTTAGTGTTTAAAAAATTAAAAGCCTGGGTGAAGTTTAAATGTGAGTTTGAACTAGCCAAAGTTCCAGTTAATAAACATGAAGTTGTCCAGATCTAGATAAGTACATGCTTCACAGGTCCCCTGAATCCCCCTTCCCCAGATTTTCCCCTGAAAAGTAAAGAGAATAAATTTGTGAAGTTAAGAAAATGATATTTGCATTCCCATGGCAAAAAGATTCCTTAAATTGAAATATATATATGTTTCAAAGTGTTTATAGAAAAACTAAATAGTTTTAACAAATTCTAAAATGCCTACATACATTAACTCCACATTCCAGAAAACATACAGTGGTGCTACCGGAAAGTAGTAGCAAAACAGTGACTTAATATGGCAAAAAAATAAAATAAAAAGGCAGCCACAATGACATGCCACATAATCCCTTGGGGAAGAAATTTAATATTCATACCAGAGGAGACTTCAAAGAGGATAAAATTCAGGAAGCCATGGCATGGAATGGTACTTAGAAGGACCCACAGGGAGACACTCCATCTGCATTTCTCAAACATATATGTAAAAACAACTGTAGTTCTCAAAAATATTGAGATGCCATGTTTTAAATCTTTGCAGAATCTAAGGGCCACTCAGGTTTTCTTATTTGAAAACAAAATAATTTTTTGCATGTATAGAATAAGAGGTAATCATTAGCATAAAAAGGGTGAAGAGAAGAATTTCTAATTAACATTATGCAGAAAAAAACAAAATTACAAGTACCAGCCTACTCACGTGAAAATCTTTAATATTTATGTTGATGCATATCTGAGTGCTTATCATCAAATCAAAGTGTGCAGTAAAAAAAAAAAAAGGCAGCTTAAGAAAGTTCCAGTGTTTCAAAGAAAGCACTTTTTAAATGTATATATTTGCAGAACATTTCGTTATATCATGAAATGCAGCACTGTATATAATATAAAGGAAGACTAATATATATGGAGTTTTGGCCTTTTTCCCCCTATGTGCTACAACCATCTTTAACCTGCTGAACTTAATCTCAATGGTTATAGGAGTTTTTTTTCCCTATTCAGTTCACATTTCAGGCTGTTCAGCAGATGCCTGTGATTCTGGAGATTGAAATTGCTGCTGAAAGTTTGTTCTCCGTTTCCTCAGGTTTTCAGGAGCTTTTCTCCATAAAATGATCTCCTACTGCTTGAAGTATCTTCTGTCTTCCTCATCAACAAGCACTAAATTCAAAAAGTTTCCTTACTGAAGATTTTTTGTTCACATCTCTCATTGTTGGAGTTGGGTCATATCCTGCTAAAAATAGTCTTATCGGAATTGATTCACCTTTTACTGGTGCACCATCCGTTATTTCATATTTGGCGATTGTTTCTGTTTCTGTTGTACTGAGTCTAATTCTTGTGATCTCTTTTTTGATCAGTTGTAACTCCCCATATGTTATATTTTTATTCTTACTAATAAGAAGTAAATTTTTCCAACAATCACATCCTTTAAATGATACTTTGATTTATTATATTCAAATTCTTTATGTAGACAGTCTTCAATGCCCACTTCCATCTTAATAGAGTTGTTAACATCAGGATAGGTGGCAAGCTGGTGAACAATAAGATCATATTCTTTTACCAAGTCTGTCAGTCTTCTTACTATTGTCACTTTAAGTATCTCAAGTGGGCATTGGCACCTATGTAAGATTCATATGGCTTTGCAACTTGCATAAATTCAAAATCATAACTTCTGCTCTGAGTCAGTTCTCCAGGTAGGGCTAGTTCTTTCACTAGGTTTACAAATTCATGAGTATTACTCTTGTCATTGAAAAGTTCAATTTGACCTACAAATTCTATTCTAATTCCTTGGTGCTCTAGCCTCTTTCCAGTTGCTTAAAGGTTAGTTTTACCTTCCCTGAAACAGATTCTCCATCATAGAAGAGATAGTGTTTTTCTACTTTGCCATCTTCAGTTTTCATTTCTGCCATTTTCCTGGTTTCTCCATCATTAAGGCCAGTATCAATTTTATGAATTGGACCAAAAAAGCCTCCAGGACAGCTCATTGTCAGCACCACTGCCACTGCCTCCACATCCCCACCCTCCACTCCGTTTCACTCCCATAATGTATTTCAATTAAAAAGTAATCTGTTTCCTAGAAGTATCCTATCATACCCCCTGAAATTACAATATATGTAATTTATCTCTCACATATTCATCATTCAAATACTCTATCCATTCTTGGATATCCTTTCCCTGGAACATCAACTCCTAGCTAGGGTATACTGCTCCTTAAAATAGGGCTTTTTGGATTGTTTTTCTCAACAAACCCATCTCTTTCTTGTCTTCTGCCAACTTGGGGAGGAAAAGTGTATTGTATTTAAAGAAGTTATGATGGCAGAGAAAAATGTTGGCAATCTTTAAACATTTTCTGCAATATATTTTCCCTTTTTTTTTGCTTCTAGGAAACTAATGTGAATGAGGTACTTGAAAGCTCAAATTATAATAAATCTGAAGAGAAGCTTAAAAATATTGAAACAGAATCCAGGATCTCCCAGAACGTTGGGGGCGGGAGGCCGGTTCTGAGATCAGGTAAGCATCCGCGGGGAAGCCAGGAACTCTTACGGCTGCCCACGACTCTCAATGGCTCTGGATAGAGGACGAGGAGCCAGGACGCCTGAGCTTTTCCTGGCTTGCTAGCCCGAGTCGCGCAACCAGCTTAGCTGAGGCCCCGATGGCAGTTAGCTGGAGCCGGCCCTGACACCTGAGCTAGGTTTCCTCTGGGCCTAATGTACCCTAGGTTGCGGGAGGTCCAGCCTGGAGCTTTTCCAGCACTGCGGGTGGGAGAGAGGAGGAGACTGCTCTGGAGAAAACAGTTCCACGGAAGCCCAAGGAGAAAATAGAAGGATCCTCATTTACTTGCTGGGCAGAGTGGGATGGAACTCTGACCACGCACCAGAGCCTGTGTTAGGGCTGGCACATAGTAGGTGTCAGCACTGCCCTTGCTAGGCATTTGAAGGGCCACAGAGAACCCGCCCTCCTCCCCGCAGGTCCCCAGCCCTTCTCATGCGTGTGCTGTTCAGCCCCCATTCTTCAGCCTACTTAACCTTTACGGCTCCTCCAGCTCTCAGATTTCCCTCCAAGTGTCCTCGCCCACAGTAAATGGACTTTGCAAGCACTATCACTTAGGTGTGCCGAAAGTGGCACTGAGAAGCCAGGACACGGGAGGTGTATTATATTTGCCCCTGGAATGACAGCTCTGCCAAGAGGCATTCCATCTCATCTGAGCCTCCTAAGAATACTTACCGATTCCTTTTCAACAGTAAAAATTCAATCTCTGTCCAAAACCCGATCAGTGTACGTAAGATCTCAAGCTTAAATAAATTGACACACACCCCTAACTGTGTTAATCCACCAGTTAATATTATGCTCATGTAACACTTAACCAAAACAAAATTATCTTTAAGCACAGGGCTCTGTTTTCAGTGACCATATTTTCAGGTCCACCAAAGAAAAGCAACAGTTTTAGCACTAACTTCAGTTGGTCACACAGTCTATTGTTTGAGTCACTAGAATCTTGCACCCACAGAATTAAGAAGCGGTGAATTCCTGAGACAGCTCTAGGCAGAGAGGTGTGTTTCCCTACAAGAACAATGTTAACCCACAAGAAAAATATTAATCCCAAAAGTGAGTGCTAGTGATTAGGTATTGACCATGTAAGAGGCAGTAGCTCATTGCTTTTGGCTACAAAAACCAATGGGCTGTGTTCAGTTTGGGTGTGTGTTTTTTGTTGTTAGCAGTGTGATTTTAGGTAATTTTTTTAATCCATTGATGTCTTAATAAGCCAACATGTTTAGGAACTAGTCCTGATTGTCTGCATTATCTTGTAAACCGCCTCATGCAGTGATGTATTTTGGAAAGGTTATTTACTTCTTACCTTAGGTTTAGCTCTTTGGTAGGGTCTTTATTTAAAAAAATTAAACGTGGAAATTGCCTTTTACTAATAGCACTAGGCAGAAGAAATGCCTTTTTCAAAGCTTTATGTAGTTTGTGCAAAATGTAGTTTGTAAAGCCAAAAAAATTATTTCTGAATATAGAAAACAG
This sequence comes from Propithecus perrieri, assembly GCA_963574695.1. Lineage (NCBI taxonomy): Eukaryota > Metazoa > Chordata > Mammalia > Primates > Indriidae > Propithecus > Propithecus perrieri. The sequence continues at coordinate 15,510 of CAUYRB010023025.1, forward strand.
AGTAGAAGGCTTCAGAAATTCAAGTGAATGTGTTAAGTATAATAACTGTTCATCTAATCTAAATAACCTCCCCGCAATACTGGGGATTTTGCACTACTTGTAAGCAAGCTTACACCACTATTTTATGGCCTTATAATGGTATGGTTACCATACAATTTTATTATAAGCTAGAATTACTCAAGTGTTTCTCATTGGTCTTGAAGACTTTAAATTGACAGCTTTTTGAGTGGAGATCTTTTCCATCTGATCAGGCTATTCGGTAACAGTAGCTGATAATGGCTTGAGGCATTTAGTGTCTTAACCAGGGTGTTACTTTGTGTCATTGATTTTTATGTCCAAACAGTTTGTTGTTTGGAGGAACTTCTCCACAGCAAAAAATGTGAAACAATAAAACTTTAGTCTTTCCAAAAAAAATAAAAAAATAAAAAAAAATATTGAAACATTAGGTAAGAAACTAATTTTATTTTTGTCTGTTTATTAAGATAATTAAAATAAATGTGGCTATATCACAAAAAGAAAATTAGTAATTTGCTTTAAGTGGATTTCATTTTTATTAGGGAATAACTATGCATTTCACTATAGTTTTGGTATAGTATACGGCTGCAGTGCCTCACCCCTGGGCCCTGGACCAGTACCGGTCTGTCCGCATCTGGTGGAAGTGGGCCACACAGCAGGAAGTGAGCAGTGGGAGAATGAGCTAAGATTCATCTGTATTTACAGCCACTCCTCGTTGTTCACATCACAGCCTGAGTTCCACCTCCTGTCAGATCAGCGGCCTCATTAGATTCTCATAGGAGCTCGAACCCTACTGTAAACTGCGCGCGCAAGAAATCTAGGTCCGTGCTCCTTACGAAAATCTAATGCCTGATGATCTGAGATGGAGCTCAGGTGGTGATGCTAGCGCTGGGGAGCAGCTGCAAATACAGATTATCATTAGCAGAGAGACCATAGCACAGAGACCATAATAAATCAATTGCTTGCAGATCCATATCAAAACCTTATCAGTGAGTGGCAAGTGACAATTAAGCTGCATCTGGTGGCAGGCTTTATAGTGGCAAGTGAGTTGATGTACTTCAGTTGTACAGCTACATCTGGTGGCAGGGTTTAAGTCAGAATCTGACACTTATTTTAGTCCACGTGTCCCCTGCCCATTATTTTATTCACCACTTCTGTCATGTCTCTTTCCTGCACTGCATACTTGTCTCAGTCACAGTTTTGGTAAGGCCACAAGCTAACCCTAGCAACAATGAGTAAAAAACAAATGTCACTGGAGAGCTTCTTTGAAAAGGGGGAAAGACCCAATGATTAGACAGAAAAAGACTCTAAGACTGCCAACAAAATGAAAGCCGCATTTAAAAGAAAACACCAAGAGTCCTACTTAAATTACGGGTTCATTGCAACAGGTGATTCACATTCTGCAAGCCCACTTTGTATAATATGTGGCAACCAGCTATCCATGAAACCTTCAAAATTGCTTCGCCACATGGAGACCAAGCACCCTGCATTAAAAGACAAAAGCCTTTGGAGTTTTTCAAAAGAAAAAACCATGAACACAAAGAACAGAAGCAATTATTGAAAACCACCACTTCATCAAATGTGTCTGCACGGATAACATCATTCTTAGTGGCTAACTGCATTGCTAAAGCTAAGAAGCCCTTTACCACTGATGAAGAGTTGATCCTGCCTGCTGCTAAGGATATTTGCTGTGAGCTTTTAGGAGAGGCTGCAGTTCCAAAGGTGGTTGCACGTGTTCCTCTTTCAGCTAGCACCATAACTAGACGAATTGATGAAATAGCAGAGGATATTGAGGCACAATTGTTAGAGAGGATTAATGAGTCACCAGGATATGCACTCCAGGTTAACAAGTCTACTGATGTTGACAACAAGGCAACAATGCTTGTTTTTGTGCAATATATTTTTCAGGAGAATGTGCACGAGGATATGTGATGTGCGCTTTTGTTGCCAACCAACACCATAGCTGCAGAACTGTTCAAGTCTTTGAGTGATTACATATCAGGAAACTTCATTGGTCATTTTGTGTTGGTATATGCACGGATAGAGCAGCTGCCGTGACTAGACGGCTTTCTGGTTTCACTATTCGAATCAAGGAGGTCACTTCTGAATGTGAGTCTCTGCTCTGTGTCGTGCATAGAGAAATGCTGGCTAGCCGAAATATGTCACCCGAACTAAACAGCGTTTTTCAGGGTGCAATTAAAATTATCAGCCACATTAAAGTACGTGCCATTAACTCACATCTGTTCACGCAGCTCTGTGAGGAGATGGACGCCGAGTGCACATGTCTTCTCTTATACATGGAAGTGAGGTGGCTTTCTAAAGGTAGATCACTGGCCAGAGTTTTTGAGTTAGGCTAGTTGCTCCAGGGATTTGTTTTAGAAAAACAGTCACCACTGACAGCACATTTCAGCAACACAAAACTTGCTTGCTTGTGTGACATATTCAACCTGCTCAACGAATTCAATCTGTCACTTCAGGGGAGAACGACAACTGTGTTCAAGTCAGCAGATAAAGTGGCTGCATTCAAAGCCAAACTGGAATTATGGGGGTGATGCGTGAACGTCAGGATTTTTGACATGTTTCAAACATTAGCAGAGATTTTGAAAGAGACTGAGCCAGGGCTTTCTTTCTCCCAGCTGGTTCATGATCACCTATCTCAGCTTTCAAGAGTTTGGCAATTACTTCCCAACCACAAAAGGCCCCTTGAACTGGAAAGGAATGGATCCGTGATCCATTTGTGAATAAGCCAGGTGAATCGACTTTGTCTGTGCTAGAAGAGGATCAGCTGCTCACAGAGGATCAGCTGATTTGCGATCAGAGGGTCGCAAATGAAGGTGGCCTTAAAAGTATGTTTGAGACAACTTCAAATCTCCATATGTTCTGGATTAAAGTCAATGTGGAATATCCTGACATTGCCACAAAAGCACTGGAAAGCCTGCTTCCATTTCCAACATCCTATTCTTTGCGAAGCAGGGTTTTCTGCAGTGACAGCAACCAACACGAGATTACGGAGTAGATTGGACATAAGCAACACATTTCCGGTGTCACTGTCTCCCATCACTGCCAGATGAGACCATCTCGTTGTAGGAAAACAAGCTCAGGGCTCCCGCTGATTCTGCGCTATGGTGAGTTGTATAATTATTTCATTATATATTACAATGTAATAATAATAGAAATAAAATGTACAATAAATGTAATGTGCTTGAATCATCCCAAAATCATTACCTGCCACCCCAGTCCGTGGAAAAATTGTCTTCCACAAAAC